>OZ007577.1:51848882-51999382 GCA_963931925.1 Onchidella celtica | reverse complement strand
GAATGTCCGTGTCAGTCTCGGATAGCCTTGGCAGTCCAAAATGGGCAGGGTAGCGGGCAAGTTCATCCAGTAGATTTGGTGGCATACCCCAAGCCATACTATCACAGTACAGAACTCTGGGATGGTCGGTTAACTCAACTGCCACAAGAACCCAGTGTGACCCTGACTGCTGTGGTGTGGACGAATAGAAGCTGTTGTCAGATATCTTTCCCACATTTGCCACAAGAATCAGCTGCTTCACGTCGGTCAAATTTCGTCGCCGGATCATGGTTCCCAACTCCTCAGGAGAAGACACGCCCTTGCACAGGCACACTGAAGTATGCTGGCAACGGTTTGCTGCCTCCAGGAGCCATGAGATGTGGCATGATATCATCCAACCTTCCTGGCCCTCTTTACAGAGTTGAGCCATTTCATCAGGAGTGCATCCTGTATAAGAAGTGGGAGAAGTATTTGTATAGTGCTGTTCTAGGAGGATCATTGTTAAACTTACTTTGAAACTTACTTTTTGCATATGTGACCATGTACGAGAAAGCAGAGCTCTCTCTCTCTCTCTCTCTCTCTCTCTCTCTCTCTCTCTCACTCTCTCTCTAGCCCCCCCCCTCTCTCTCTCTCTCTCTCTCTCTCTCTCTCTCTCTATATATATATATATATATATATATATATATATCGTACGTTGAAGTTGTAAGTAATAATAATAATAATAATAAATAGCATTTATTCTGCGCATTTCCATTTTCTAAAATAATGCTCGATGCGCATTACATTTACAAAGACACAAAATTCCAAAAATGACTGGACATGTGTATACACGTAAAATATAATAATGTGCATAAATGTACATGTGTATATATAGAAATAGAAATTCTATGAGAAAATTAGTCACGCAGAGAGCCAGGGAATGCGTGCACAGTGCAATAAAAACTCACTAGCAGTCACAATAAAACTGAAACATGAAGAATAAAAACGTTCGTTCTCTTTAAGACATTCAAAATAGAAAACATCAGTTTTGTATTTGATCTTTTCTTTTGCTGGCAGCCAATGTAGTTCTTTCATAATTGGTGTTACGTGCACTGATTTCCTTTGTTTCATTATCAATTTTGCAGCTTGAAATAAAAACAATACATTAAAGTCACAGTAGTTCTCCATAGATTGAAGGTAAAATAACATTTTAATACGTGTACATGCAGTCAGTTGCAAAGAGTCCGTCTGTAACCTATATGTCACGTGAGCAGTTTACTTACCATATCCAGCAAGAATGACTCTGGTGGGGTTGTTCCAAATGATGTTTTTTAAAATCATCCAAATCGTCCACCCGGTCAACACCAGCAACGTTAGGTGGTTTTAGGAACCAGGATGAAAACCATCTCTGTTCTGCTTGATAATTGTGGGGCTGCTCAAATCTCCTGTTAGGAGACTGGCCTGTATTTGTCAGGGCAAAAACATATTCCAATCTATCATTTGGATTATATTATTACCGGTATGTTCATTATTTATTTATTTATTTATTTTAATTCATTTTATTTATTTATTTATTTATTTGTTTATTAACTTTTGGGGGGGGGGGGGGGGACTATTGGGATCTTTGTCTGTAAGAATTGGTAATACTAATAGGGTAGTTTGGGAAGGCCGTTTTTTTTTTAACATGAATGTATACCTTCCACTTAAATGTTAGTGAGGATGCACTCAGGGAAAACCATCTTATCAACCTCCTCAAATCAGCATTGGAACCACCACCTAGCACTGACCCCATCATTTATAGTCATCACCAAAACCAGCGGTGCCTTTACTTTATTTTTTTATCGTAGTTTGTTATAAAATTATGTCTTAGAAGTTTATATTAGATCTAAAATTTACTTATTGGATGAGATCACACCTGCATTGCTATTAGAAAGAAGAGAGAGAGAAGAGGGAGGGAGAGAGAGAGAGAGAGAGAGAGGGGCAGACAAACAGACAGAGCGTGTCTTTCGCTACAAGGGTAACTAAACTAGGTCTAGCCTGGCGCGCCTCGAGTCTCGTCAGTCTTCCCTGCCTCGCGGCGATGCACTGTAACAAGACCAAGGGAGGGCCCCGGCTTCGAGGGAATGCCTAGGTTTCACGTCTTTTCTTAGATCTAGATTTTGAAGGCTTTGCTATTGCACCGTGTTCCCCTTGTAAAAATAATGTAAAAAAACCCACAATCTCACCTCTTGGTCTGTGCGCCATGATATAAATTTCTAGGCCTAGATACGTCAACAAAGTTTACAAAGGAGTCGGCGGAGGTGACTGTGATGATAGTTGTGAAAGCGAAAGTAAACACACGGCTGCAGAAGTGAAAACGAAACTGAACGCGGGGTTTGACATTTCACCGGAAGCGCGGACAAGTAACGCATGCGCATTGCGCAAAAGCCATCTTGATGTTCTCTCTGTAAGGGCACATGTGTTAAAATGTCCGAGTGGGTTCGCCATCTTGATAACACGGAAAGTCACTCCAGCAGGCATCTAGGCCTAGCGATTGCTAGATTGATTGTACCAATTTGATGCAAGCCAAAGAAAATGAAAACGGCGGGTGGTACGATTTAGGCACCGGTACTAATTCGGGGCTTTCCCCCCCCCCCCCCCCTTATTAAAATTTCAAAGGCGTTGATTTGCATTTGCTGGTTATGGTGTAGGGGCGAGGCGTTCTCACTACAGGCCGGTCAGCCGAATGTAGGTCAGACATGTAGTGGTCCGACCACTGGCTAGCCTCACCAGGCCTCACTCAGAAACAAAGGGCAGTTACTCCCCCTGATTTTTCAGTGACAATATCGATACTCCAAATCGATACGACATGACAAATATAAAATAGAGAGTAAAGTGAGACTCGATACCATAAATGAAATAAGTACGGCATCGACCCGGTCTGTATTTCCCGAAATTCAAAGACAGTTTACATTAAACTTGGGTTTAACTAGAATGGCAGAGAGAGGGGTGGTGCCTCTGGGCAAAGCACCATCTCTTAAAAATAGCCCAGGCAAGGCAGCAAAACGAGGAGGCGTTTGCTCGGGCTTGGCAAGCGTCTGTCTCTCCTCTATAAGCCCACCCATTTCCGATTTGGAGAGGACACTCCAGCCATCCGTTACGGATGGGCACAACACGGGAGGTGGCAGTTACCGGTGATAAGCTCAATCCATTTGGCGTACGGATGAGCGCCAGGGGTCCCCTCTGTCGGTGGGAGCGGCTTTTCAGCTGCATTGATCAACTACCGCCCGCCGTAACCTGGGCAGCCCCCAGGCAGTTGGGTGTTGTTCCGCCACGTCAGCCTGCTTCATAAGGTGGTTGGAGCTAGACCAAAAGTCAAAAAGCTGACGTAAAGTGTGCACCTGGCAAAAACAGAAAAATACTAAAACTTGGTACCTGGAACGTCAGAACAATGCGCCCAGGCTTGCAACAGCAAGATCTCACTAATATTGACTCCATCAGGAAATCCCAAATTATTGATCGAGAACTTCAGCTACTAAACATCGACATCGCTGCCCTTCAAGAAACTCGACTTCCCGACTCCGGGTCAGTCAAAGAAGAAAACTACACCTTCTTCTGGCAGGGCCTTAGCAGCGAACAGCCAAGAATCCACGGCGTGGGCTTCGCCGTAAAAAACTCCCTTATCAATTCGATCGCAACTCCAATTGGAGTGTCAGAACGCATCATGACACTCAGACTGAACACCCGGTCTGGTTTTACCAACATTATCTGTGTCTATGCCCCAACACTTACCTCCTCTGACGAAACCAAAGACATTTTCTACGAGGCATTGCAGAGGACTCTCCACAACATCCCTCTCACCGAAGGCCTGCTAATTCTGGGTGACTTTAACGCTCGAGTGGGAGCAGATCACTCCGCATGGCCAAAGTGCATTGGGCACTTCGGCATTGGCAACATCAACGAAAACGGGCAGCGCCTTCTGGAGCTATGCTCCGTAAACTCATTATGTGTTACAAACACGTACTTTGACCTTAAGAGATGCCAAAGAACATCATGGCGCCATCCCAGGTCTGGCCATTGGCATCAATTAGATCTTATTCTCTCAAGGAGGAAGAGTTTGGGCTGTATAAAAATAACTCGTTCCCTCCACAGTGCTGACTGTGACACCGACCATGCACTGGTAGTCAGCAAAATCAAAATTTCGGCCAAGAAAATATACAGATCAAAAGCCCCCTCAATCCCTAAGATCAATGTAACAGCAATCAGAGATGAATCAAATAGAAAGTCATTTGAAAAGTTATTTGCTGAAAGCATGGATAATGTCACCCAATGTGACTCGGTAGATGAAACATGGAACACTCTCAGTTCAAAAATTCATGACTGTGCCATCAAGTCTTTTGGACAGCATAAAGTTTCAAACAACGACTGGGTAGCCCAGAACAGCGAAATTCTCCTACCTCTCATTGAGCAAAAGAAATCTGCTTTCAATGAGTATAACAAAAATTGCAATCAGAGTACAAAAACTTGTTTGAAAAATGCAAAAGCTAAACTTCAGCTGGAGGTAAGACGTTGCGCCAACAAATACTGGACAGACTTGTGTAACAGCATACAAGAGGCAAATGAAAAGGGAGATATGAAAACCGCCTTTAGTCAGATGAAAGTAGCTCTTGGGCCAATCATCACCAAAAGCGCCCCACTTAAGTCTGTAAATGGTGAACCCATCACAGATAAAAATGAACAACTGAATAGGTGGGTAGAGCATTACTCTCTGTTGTATTCAACTGAGAAAAATATTCCACCAGATTTTGAGGAACACCTCCAAAAACTGCCAATAATGGCCGAACTTGACGCTGAACCTTCCTTAGTCGAGCTTTCCAATGCAATCGACCACCTGTCTGCTGGAAAAGCCACAGGAAGTGACAACATTCCTGCAGAGGTATTAAAAGACCTAAAAGGCCCACTATTACCACACCTGTATAATCTGTTACTGCAGTGTTGGAAAGAAGGCGGGATACCACATGATATGAGAGACGCCAAAATTGTCACACTTTACAAGAACAAAGGAGACAAAGGCGACTGCAACAACTATCGAGGCATATCCCTGCTCAGCATTACTGGAAAGGCTTTTGCTCGCGTCATCCTCTGCCGCCTTCAACAACTGGCGGAAAAAGTCTTACCAGAAACACAATGTGGCTTTCGAAGCAAACGATCAACTATTGACATGATATTTGCACTTCGGCAAATCCAAGAAAAATGTAAAGAACAAAACAGGCCGCTTATAACATGCTTTGTGGACCTAACAAAGGCTTTCGACACCGTAAGCCGATCTGGCCTGTATGCAGTCCTTAAATCCATAGGCTGTCCACCAACATTGCTAAAACTTATTGCATCCTTCCACACTGACATGAGGGCATGTGTCAACTTTGAGGGCTGCACATCCAATTCATTTGCTGTAAACAGCGGTGTGAAGCAGGGATGTGTTCTTGCTCCTACCTTATTTGGTATATATTTTGCAGCCCTACTCAAGAATGCCTTTGGTCAATGTTCAGGTGGAGTACTTATTAACACCAGAGTGGACGGCTCCATTTTTAATGTTGCCAGACTAAAAGCAAAATCTCGTACAGAGCATATTATGTTACAAGAGCTCCTCTTCGCAGATGATGCTGCAATCGTGGCCCACGATGAAACCACGCTCCAGGCTCTCATCAATAGCCTTGCCAAAGCCTGTGACAAATTCATGCTAAAGATCAGTGTCTCAAAAACTGTAGTTTTGACACAAGGCTTGAGAAACCCCAACCCAATCATGCTGAATGGCTCTCCTCTGGAGCAAGTGGGAAAATTCTGCTACCTAGGCTCAACCATCAGTGGTAGCACAGACATAACAACTGAAATAAATGCCAGAATAGGAAAGGCGGCCACAGCTTTTGGCAAACTCTCAAAAAGGGTGTGGAACAATAGCAAGCTGACCATCAAAACAAAGGTACTCGTGTACCAAACTGGCGTCCTAAGCACCCTGCTGTATGGCTCAGAGACATGGACCACCTACTCCAAACATGAAAGATCCCTCAACTCCTTCCACCTGCGCTGCCTACGCAAAATTCTCAAGATCAAGTGGCAAGACAGGATCTCAAATATCGAAGTTCTGAGCCGAGCCAACATTCCATCAACTCAGGCTCTCCTAGGCAAAAAAAGACTGCGGTGGCTTGGACATCTCCACCGTATGGAAAATGATCGCATCCCCAGACAAATTCTCTACGGGGAACTTGCTACTGGCAACCGACCCAGAGGTAGGCCACATCTGCGATTCAAAGACACTTGCAAGGTCACGATGAAAGCATTCAACATCGACCCCAATGAATGGGAGAACCTTGCAAATGATCGAAGCAGATGGAGACAAAAATTGCGCAGTGGCACGCTCGCAATAGACTTCAAGGCAAAAGAAACATACCTGACAAAACGACAGAGGCGGAATGAAAACACTCGCCAAAGTGAACCCAAAAGACTGACCTGCAATCACTGCCATCGCACTCTCGGGTCAAACATTGGTAGAATAAGCCACGAGAGAAGCTGTCAGTCAAAGTGAAAGTGAATATTCTAGCTGCTAAGACCGTCTGTAAAGACGCTAAAGGCCATATATTACATTACACATTCGCTACTCATGCTTCAACTTGTGAACTCGTGGATTATAAAGATTTTAAGATATCTAGACAGATCAGAATATACATAGAAGTGACTCCTTCATTTATCCGTCTCTTGATTTCATTTCATCAAGTCAAGAAGAGAACGAAGGATTCTGTAAACTGTATTTTTTTGTTTTAGTTCATCACATCAACTGGGATTCTGTAACATCAGTGCATTGTAAATTGTGGTGTTTCGTGCTGTACGGTGGCTGTGAGTGAGCTGCATTATTGATTGTAGGAAACCGCCTTGACTGTAGATCTAGTCTAGATCTAGATCTAGATTCTACTTTTTACATGAACTGGACTAGGGGTCTACAAATATTCACTCAAAATGGGACGAAAGTGTTCTGTGTTGGCTGCAAAACAGGCTATAAAACTGATGATTCCAAAGAGAAAATACCAATCTATGGATTTCCAAAGGACAAAACTAAGTGTCACGAGTGGGTTGCAAGCTTACCGAACAAACTGAATGTAGAAGATGTTATTGGAAACATGGGGATTTGCGCCCTGCATTGGCCAAAAGATGTTCCTACAACTAAGATCCCCTCCTCTCGGCATTATGTTCCAGCTGTGCCCCCATCTGTGTTTCCTAATGTTCCCTCATCTTGTGTTCCCACTTCTACCTCCACAACTCCACGCCGCAGAAAAATGTCTACACAAGAGGCCTGCGCAGTGGATATCGATGAAATGAGTGAGTTTCTCGAACTTGACTCACTAAAATCTGAGAGCTTCCATGACCTGTTAAGTCGCAAACTAAAAGACCTGGGTTTTTTGGCAACGAGTACTAAACAACCGAACAATTACATTTTCCTTAGCCATGAGAGAACCGGTCCAATACCAGAGTTTTCTGTTCATTTCAAATTATAACTATTATAAGCAAAGTTGAGAGTGAGACGTTAATTTTAGACTATGAAGCATACTGCAGTGTGAAGAGGATTTTTCACCAGTTTATAAAGAAAATTAAGTCATGGAGTCAACTTGATGAAGTTCTTCGCTTTGTGATGGCTTATTTATGCATCGGATCAGTATGATGACAAGAAGACTGCACTCATCAAAAGATCTGTAACACTAACAAATACCCCAAAGAACAGTCGCATCTACACGCACCAGGATCTCCTTCTTGCATTCACTTGGTTATTCTTTTGAAGCGGTTCTGCCTCCAGTTGCAAAGCGAAAACATCCAAAGAGGAAGATTGCTAAACTGACGTCAAAATCACAATAAATCCCTGGAGTAATTATTATAATGCCTGCATCCACATTACAGACTACATGTATTCGTGAGTACAAAATAACATTTAGTTCATTGTTATTGTTGTCAGTGCTATTGATGTTGTACAGTTTGTCTTTTTTCTTTCTCCCATTCATGTTCATTTTTGTTTGGTATAGGGTGAAGGTGGTGGTAAAGGCAATGACTGAATGAGGATGTCACAAATCCCAGACTGGGAGATGTAATAGTTTATGACAGGACGACAATCACGAACAAACAAGTTTAACACTTAACAAAACAACCCATCAGACTCACACATTTATTAAACATAATTATACATATAATAGCGCAATTACATACATTATATTATTGAAATGAACTGCCGTACAACGGCCTTATTCTCACACACACTCTCCCTCGGATCCACAATCCGGTAGTTACTCCTAAAGGCACTTCGGCCTCAGCCTCTCCCCTCAGGGTCTTAATAGCACATTAGTAATTCACTGGCACCGCAGTCTCTCAACATCACCTTCCTATTGCCATACAACTTATCAGTTCACTTGCCCATCATCATGGCAATAATATAGTATCTCATTCACTCTCATATCTACGTCCCTGTCCGTGGCCCGACTGCCACGACTTTATGTGCCTCTACTGTCCTGCACCGACAGTCTCACTTCTGGCCTATGTATGGCCTCCGGCCCTATGCTGGCCTATCACTTGTGCTCATCGAGGTGGCTCTTCGGCCCGTCCCCGACACCTACAAGAATAACATTACATTGGTATAATACCCTACCATTTCTATTCACTCCACCTCTCCTTACAATCCATGAAGCGTACACACACTAGTTCACCTTTCACTCACCACACATACTACGGTACACACCTCCATCGGAGTACACACTACTCACTCGCGCTACAAATCCATGAACTCACTTTCATCTATCGCTCATGGCGCACATTGCTATATCCAATATCAAGGACTTCCACATTCCTCACATATACTTATTCACATCATGGTAATAGACGAATATAATATAATACATCAATCATAATAATCAATCAACGTTCTACATACCAGTCATTACTGGAAAGACTCTCTCACTAGTCTTCTCGACTGCTCCCTTTATGTCCGCCCGATGGGCTCTTATTCACAGGTCCGATCCGTAGGACCTTCTAACTTGCAGTGATAGTAATACCGCGCTTTCGCCTCATTCAGATCCTCCCACTACTCACAACAGCACGCTTAACTTGCTGTCTACTGTGAGCCCTTCTTACTCTACACCCGCTCTGTAGCAATCCCCTTAATTGCACTCACTCCACTCGTGACAGAGGATAGGGAGTTATTTAAGTGTGTGTCTGAAAGATTGCTATTAACTTCCCCTGGTATACACTGCATTATAATGACGGCTTTTATCTGGTGCCATTCTATGCAGGCTATCAGAATTAAACCACGAATACTGTTCAAATGAGGTTCTGTTTCTTAAACAACACAGAAATTTTCATTCACTCAAATTCCACATCACACTAGATCTAGAATTAAAAAATGAATCTACATCAGTACATGCACAGTTGTGTTATTGAACCATGCTTCATCGCTTGGTCAATTTGTCAGTTTTATGAATCATATGATTTTATGTAGTTTTTTTTAAACTGAACCAAGCATCGTTGGTCCTGCACGTAGTATTTGGTAATGAAGGTATTTTGTGTGTTTAATTTTTTCACTTATCATAATTTTAAAAACATTTTTGTGTGTTCTAAGTAATGCCGAAAACGCGATAGTTTGTTAGAACACATTTCTCATTACTAGTATCTGAGCTAGCCCATGTGGACCTCTGTTCTAGTAATACATGTAGTACTAAACGTATTATTTAATTAATGCTAGTCAGTCTCTCTGCGGCGAGACGGCCCACTACATGTCTGACCTACATTCGGCTGACCGGCCTGTAGTGAGAACGCCTCGTGTAGGGGTGATTTAATAGTATCGTCTACACAGCTCTCACTTTCAAATATTTTTTGTGAAAGTTTCATCTATAAATTCAAACGGGCACCATACAGGCCTACACTATCTGCCAATGAGAAGTTTGTCACGTTATGCATCGTCAAAACCCAAGACGCAGGATACAAAACCAAACAATTTATATAACTCATCAAATTGCGCATGTCGATTTATGCGTGTTTCATCAATGTCAACAATACAAAACAGTGCGCAACACCCTCTTTCATAATTGAACGAAAAAGACTATGGTACCCACCTGATTTATACTCGAGCAGTTTGTGGACATACACTGCGAGAGGGAGTGGTTCTGTGTCTTGGGTCGAAATACAGTAGTCTCCGCCTAAGAACCCGGTCAACGGGAGACAGAAAAAGCGGGTTCTTAGGCGGACCGGGATCTTAGGCGGATACAACACGAGGCCCAGTGATACCATGTGTAATAACCACATACAGCCCTCAGTACATGTACATGTGCCATGCAAACCTAGCGCGTGGTCAATTACGTATAAAATTCTCCCCCTCGAGTCAGACAACAATAGATGTGGCCTGCTCGCACACGAAAGACGTAACTGGGCTCCATCCTTTGTGCGGTTCGCCTCCCCCTACTTTCCCCCCACCTGTTCTCTTTCACTGTACTGTGTGGCTTCGTTCTATTCCGTCAACTTGAAAGACAATTTTTTGTTTAATATCGAAATTTTACGTATAAGTGTGCTTGTCTCACTGTCAAATGCCGGGTTCTTAGGCGGATTTTTCGTTTCAGAGCGGGTTCTTACGCATGTAAATTATAGTGAAAAAATTCGGTTTCGCGGCAACAGCGGGTTCTAAGGCGGATCGGGTTCTAAGGCGGCGAGTTCTTAGACGGAGACTAATGTATATGCAAAAAGAAAAAAAAAGTTGCAAAGAAATCCCGGAATTCAGAAATGATACAATAAAATATAAAAGAAAAGGAAAAAGATTAAAGTCGTGACTCATAATCTTTCCGTTGTAATGGCTTTATTACTGTTTTTCAGTGTTGGAAATCGGACAGGACCATACTTCATTCGGATTTCAGATCACGCTTGGACACATCATACTTTGCACTAAATTTCTTTCCTAAAACGGAATTCCTATAATCTACTAGGTTAAACAAGCCTACTCGGCCACTGCAACGTCATGCAAGGAAAAGCATTGCAAACTGAGGAACTGAAGAACCAAATTAATTCACATATATCTGGAGAGCACAAAGTTAATTTATTCAAAGGATCGTTATATAATATCATCATCCTCATTTAATAACTTATTAAATCTGGATGGATAATCATGTGAAGACTGAAAACGGACTCTCAAAATCAAGTAAGATCTAAAACAATTTCTTTAAAGACTTATTAATTCTGATACACTAGATTTTTTAGGATATTGTAGGCTCTATACTTTGCTATAATATATTTCTTTGTAAAAAAGACTGAAATTCTCCATGGGAGAAGATATTTTGCGTGGTCTGCGAGATCATAACTGCTCTGCTTAGTTTAAGTTGAATATAAAACGATATTGTAAATTTAAATTTTTTTTTTTTTTTGTAGGGATTTGGGGATTTGTTTTAACCTTAACTCATCTTAGAATGGGATAGTCCTTTGTTTCTCATGTGCCTCAGCCTAGTGCTGTTGGCCCCCAGCTCATCTTGGAATGAGATAGTCCTTTGTTTCTCATGGGCCTCAGCCTAGTGCTGTTGGCCCCCAGCTCATCTTGGAATGAGATAGTCCTTTGTTTCTCATGGGCCTCAGCCTAGTGCTGTTGGCCCCCAGCTCATCTTGGAATGAGATAGTCCTTTGTTTCTCATGTGCCTCAGCCTAGTGCTGTTGGCCCCCAGCTCATCTTGGAATGAGATAGTCCTTTGTTTCTCATGGGCCTCAGCCTAGTGCTGTTGGCCCCCAGCTCATCTTGGAATGGGATAGTCCTTTGTTTCTCATGGGCCTCAGCCTAAGGCTGTTGGCCCCCAGCTCATCTTGGAATGAGATAGTCCTTTGTTTCTCATGGGCCTCAGCCTAGTGCTGTTGGCCCCCAGCTCATCTTGGAATGGGATAGTCCTTTGTTTCTCATGGGCCTCAGCCTAAGGCTGTTGGCCCCCAGCTCATCTTGGAATGTTTTTTTTTTTTTTTTATGCGAGATTCTAGGGATTTTTGAAAATCTTCACCTGCAACGCTGGTTTTATCTGGCAACCCGGAAACAGCTGTATGCTTTTCATTTCTAGTAATGACATTTTGTTTGGGTGCGAAAATAAAATCTCATAACAAAGAAACACATGAGTGGAGGGAGACCAGACAGTAGCTCAAAAACACATGAAGTAAATGCGCAATTTACAAATGAAATGGTCACTGTGGAGTAGGCCAAAGTTTTTAGCCAATAAAAACGGACGAATTGCTTTCTGGGGTATGTTTGGACTGGAGTTACCCTAGAGTAGCCTACTAGAATCTAGATCTAGATCTAAATCTAGATCTAGATTTCTAGTTTAGACCGGAAAGAAGCTTTGGGAAGAAATAAAAATGACTCAAAAAGTTGGATTAACAGGCGAAATCAGAGAAGCCTTGATTATCATGTCAAGTGGATTATTTAAGTACTAATTCATGGCCATGATCAGGAAGATCGATCTGCACTGACTGACGACAGTGACTGTGGCCTAGATTCTAAATCTAGATTTGGATAGATCTATTCTGTGTGCTCGAAGGAGGAAACAAAATTGGAAAAAGTTCTTGGTTTCTAGCTGACAAGTCACTGGCCAGTTCGGCATAGCATTGTAGCAACGCAACTGGAGGTGATTTTTCTTCCACTACAAAGAATAGACTAGATCTAGATCTATAGACATATTTAAAAAATGGCAACATCACACGAGGAGTTTGCAGCAGATTTACTTGATGGAAATTTCATGGAAATATTCATCAAGGGAATGGACAGTGAACGCATGGTCATTGTAGATTCATTGGTTCAGTCAAAATACAAAGATCCAAGGTATAGTAAATTGTGTGGATTCATGTCTGTACGTCTATATCCTCAACTCAAGCAAATTGGAGTGATTTGCAAAATTTGAAAAATGGACAAAGGTCCTGTATAGATCTAGATAATTATTTGTCTCCTGTAAAGCTATCCCTGACCCCGTCATCATCTCAAACTCTAAATCTAATCGTATCCCCAGCCATGATCCCCGTCAGCCCTTTCAACCAGAAAGCAAGAAAAATCTGTAAAGAATTGTAAAACTAAAGGCTCAAAGTGATCAGGACATGGAACTGTCCAGAACTCTCTCCTTAAATTAAAAAGGATGATATTTATCATAGGCCACGCTTAATCGCAGACGTACGAATAAGATCAGAATCTTATTCACAGATGGCTTTTTGGTTGGCTGCCCTTATCCATCAACATTATCGGCAGATCATAACTGCCAAGATTTATCTGCCGATAATGTTGGCGGATACTGCCCAGGTTTGTCCGCCAACATTGTCGGCGGATGCTTGGGTTTATCCGGCAACACTGTCGGCAGATCTTGGGCCACCAACAGTATTGGCGAATAAAGCTCGGGTTTATCCACAGGTATTGGTGTTGACTAATGACAAACAACAACAAACAAAAATTAAAGAAGCAAACTGGATTTATTCCTAATGTTGTTGGATTAAAAAAAATTACCAAAGAGATTGTTTACTGATAAAAAGACTTTAACTTTAATAAGAAAAGAAGAAAAAAAATTCTACCCTGCTGAGAATCGAACCACTGTCCCCCGATTGACAGGTGTAGTCTATACAAAAACAAACAACAACTGGATTTCTTCCGCTATTGTTCTTGGATTAAAAAAAAAAAAGATTGATGCCTTATAAAAAGACATGAAAAGAAACAACAAAAAACCTACTGTTGCTAAGAATCGAACCATGGTCCCCTGACTGACGGGGAGAGATGCTAACAACTAATAATAATAGTTCGTCCATCAGGTATGATGATGACCTTAACAACACCAGAGGAATAAAGGACAGAAATTGTTGAGAATTTCAACACATGGACAACAAAGAGAACTAAAGGACACAGAGGACAGAATGGAAAGACTGTTCTTTCATGACTTATGGCTTCTCATGTGACTGACCGGGAGAGATGCTAACAACTACGCTACTGAGAACCCTGAGTAATTGTGAGGAAAGTCTTACTAAATAAGCATGATCAAACCAAGAAACCCATATCAACGGATTAGACCTGAACCTTCGTATGTATCCATTTAAAAATCAATAAAATTCCAAGTCTTTCCAATTTCGATATTGTTTTCAACACTCGCCCAATACGAACGTTGATCGCGTCGGGATGAACGGAACAGGGGAGGAAGACGGAGAAAGGGTTCGAATCAGGGGAGATGACTCGCAGTTTATACAGAATTTATGTTGACGGATAAAAAAAATCCTAGGGGAAATTTTATCCGCAAGTATCAACGGCTAAACACTTCATTTTTGGTTTTGTGATTTTATTTGGGAAGAGCTCCTTTGGATCACAATTCTGGCTTGTTTTGTTGAATAATTAGGTTCTTCACTCAGTGAGATGGCTCACGCATAATCTTTCTTACGGTAATGATGCACCTGGCTGTCCTTTTTATAACGATACCTATTGTGTCACAAATCCCAGACTGGGAGATGTAATAGTTTATGACAGGACGACAATCACGAACAAACAAGTTTAACACTTAACAAAACAACCCATCAGACTCACACATTTATTAAACATAATTATACATATAATAGCGCAATTACATACATTATATTATTGAAATGACTGCCGTACAACGGCCTTATTCTCACACACACTCTCCCTCGGATCCACAATCCGGTAGTCACTCCTAAAGGCACTTCGGCCTCAGCCTCTCCCCTCAGGGTCTTAATAGTACATTAATGATTCACGGGCACCGCCGTCTCTCAACATCACCTTCCTATTGCCATACAACTTATCAGTTCACTCGCCCATCATCATGGCAATAATATAGTATCTCATTCACTCTCATATCTACGTCCCTGTCCGTGGCCTGACTGCCACGACTTTATGTGCTTCTACTGTCCTGCACTGACATAGGCACTTCTGGCCTATGTATGGCCTCCGGCCCTATGCTGGCCTATCACTTGTGCTCATCGAGGTGGCTCTTCGGCCCGTCCCCGACACCAGTCATTACTGGAAAGACTCTCTCACTAGTCTTCTCGACTGCTCCCTTTATGTCCGCCCGATGGGCTCTTATTCACAGGTCCGCTCCGTAGGACCTTCTAACTTGCAGTGATAGTAATACCGCGCTTTCGCCTCATTCAGACCCTCCCACTACTCACAACAGCACGCTTAACTTACTTGTCTCCTGTGAGCCCTTCTTACTCTACACCCGCTCTGTAGCAATCCCCTTAATTGCACTCACTCCACTCGTGACATCATCCCCCACCCCAAAAAAATTAATGCAATTAATTTCAAATCGCATCAAGATGACTGTCAACGAGTGAGCGTGAGCAATACCTACACTAAAAAAACTGACCTAGCAGTTCCCCTAGTATATAGAATACCGAAATCAGGGGAAAATATGGGGATCAATATGGTCTGCAATATGCATATATGTGTCACATCATGAATAGCTAACTAATCACAATACTTAATACAGAATCAAAACCCACTCAACCTATCAACCATTCTTCATATCATATTTATAATGTCAATATTTTAAAGTCGACTTATTCACACAGATCCTGTCAATGTTCCTGTCCTCCGATGTATAAGCTCCTGAAATCTTGCCCTAGGCTCGACTAAGGTAGTCGGCGATATGATTGCTGGTTCCTGGAATTGGTTGAATAACGAAGGTATACGGCTGCAAAGCCAATGCCCATCTAGACAAGCGTGGGCTGGACGAACGATTCTTCGACAAAAATGTCAGTGGCTTGTGGTCTGTCTGGATACAAAATTCTCGTCCCATGAGATAACGTCCTAGTTTCTGGACGGACCAGACAATGGCAAGACACTCACGTTCTATCACAGAATACTTTCTTTCTCTCTGCAATAACTTCCTACTGACATAACATACAGGATGGAGACATTCGTTCTTCTCCTGTAGAAGACAAGCGCCGACACCAGAGTCCGACGCATCCGTTCTGAGGATAAAATCAGATCGAAAATCGGGTAATATCAGAATGGGTGACGATGATAATGCTGTCACCAAATTATCAAATGATGTCTGACATTCAGACGTCCACTGGACCTTATCGGGTTGTCCCTTCTTAGTAAGGTCAGTAAGAGAAGATGACAAGGAGGAAAAATTTGGAATGAACTTCCTGTAATAATTTAAAATTCCCACTAAGCTTCTGACTTGTTTCTTTGTTTTTGGGATTTGCAACCCTACTAACTTGTCAATTTTTGTTACTTCAGGTCTCTGAACACCTCTACCCACAATATGTCCTAAGAATATTATCTCTGGACATGCCAAATCCATCTTTACGGGTTTAGCAGTTAACCCAAAATGACGTAATCGTTGAAAAATTACTGTTAGTGTCTGAATATGATCAGACCATGTCGACGTATGACATGCTATATCGTCAAAGAATGACACGACATTAGGTATGTCCTTCAACACTAGTCTCATTAATCGTGCAAACGTCGCTGGCGCGTTTACCAACCCAAATGGCATGACCTTAAATTGGAATAATCCAATGGGCGTTTGGAACGCCGTGTATTGTTTAGACTCCTCCGTAAGCGGGATTTCCCAATAACCTTTCGTTAAATCTATCTTGGAAAACCACGTGGACCCGGCCAATGAAGCTATTAATTCCTCCTGGAACGGAATAGGCTCCCTATCGCCTACCGTAATAATGTTCAGTCTTCGAAAATCAATACAGAACCGCACCGATCCATCAAGTTTTTTCACGAGGACGATGGGTGATGAATACGGCGATGTTGATGGTTCTATCACATCTAACTTCAACATTGACTCAACTTCCTTTATGACTCTATCTCTCGAAGAAAAAGGCAACGGATACGGTCTAAGAAATACTGGCTTATCCGAAGTCAACTTTATTTGGTGCTGGATCACCGTAGTGCGACCCGGCAAATCCGTAACAACATCCGGGAATGACGCTAACAGGGTCTCAAGTTCCCTACTCCTTGAACTCGTAAGGTCAGGGTTAATTTTTACGTCCCTGTAACCTTGTGTCGCAGTTAACTCCGGCAATTGAATTTGTAACTCTTCCTGCGCCTCGGTGTCGCTTACGTCACAGTCCAACTGGTCTACGACCCCCGTACAAGTAATAGAGAAGACAGTCTCCTCTGGTCTTGTCTGTGCACACAGATACTGTGGTCTCTCATAAAATCTCTGTAGCATATTAACATGGAAAACCTTACTCGTTCCATCAATGTGGATAGCGTAATCTACCTTTGAAACAACTCGCTCAATAACATAAGGGCCTTTCCATGTCATCAATAACCTATTATGGTCCGTAGGTAACAACAACAGAACCTTGTCTCCTGGCTTAAAAATTCTCAGTTTGGAACCTCTATCTTTATAGTCTTTTGCTCTTTTCGAAGCGATACTAGACGCTTCTTCTGCTATAGTGCGCGCTGCAGATAGTCTTTCTCTTAAATCAACAAGGTACTGAAACACCGAAATCTGCTCATCGTCTCCCGATGATGGCGACGTCATCATGTCCCGAAGAACGTCAGTTGGGCCCCTGGGACTACGACCGTATATCATTTCGAACGGCGAGAATCCCGTTGACTCCTGCCGTACCTCTCTGTACGCGAATAACACTGCAGGGATATATCTATCCCAATCTTTAGGGCGATCAGCAGCTACCTTACGCAGCATCGACTTTAACGTCGAGTTCAATCTCTCGCACATGCCATTAGCCTGCGGATGATAAGGGGTGGTAGTGATGGGTTGTATACTGAATAAGCGGAACAATTCCTTCATCATCTCCGACGTAAATTGCGCGCCCCTATCAGACAGAATTTGCTCTGGTATTCCTACCCTAGCGAAAATTGCAAACAACGCTTCCGCGACTGCCTCAGACGTTATGGTCCGCAGAGGAACCGCCTCTGGCCATCTCGTAGCATTACATATGACCGTTAAGAAAAATCGATTCCCCCTATCGGTCGCTGGGTGAATGGGGCCAACAAGGTCTATCGAGACCTTTTTAAACGGTTCCGAGACCGTGGGGATCTTCTGAAGAGGAGCCTGGGGTGTACGACCCTTATGCGTCGTCTTTTGGCACGCACTGCACGTCTTACAATAGACCTGCACCTCTCTGTGGATCGATGGCCAGTAAAAAATTTTAAGAACCCTTTCTTTGGTTCTAGCTATCCCCATATGACCCGCTAATGGGACATCATGTGCCAAATGCAATACTGTTGCGATCAGCAACGCTGGCACAACGACCTGCTTTAAAATTGAGGACACCGTTACATACTTACGGAATAGAATGCCCGCCTGAACAACAAAGGAGGACGACCCGTTCTTATATCTCCTCGTTTTCTCGGTTCGCGCTTCCCCAAAACATGGGTTTAATGATGGGTCCTCCCTTTGTAATCTCGCCAAGCGCTCTGGCGTGATATCTAGGTTGACCGCTGGCGTAGCCAAAGGTCTAATCTTATCTTTATCAGCTACCCGTCGACGTGTTTCGACCGCGGCGCAAAAGTCAATACCTTTTGTTTGCGACCATGCTTGCACGTTCTCATCGGAAGGGGAAACCACCCGTGATACATTCCCAATGATGAGCTGGGCGCCTGGAAAACAACCAACGACTGCTTCGACTTCCCCGCTAAGGAAAGGTGTATCTATCATTATTCTTGCCATGGGTAATTTCTCAATGGCCCCCGAAAATTGGATGCACGGGACAGTCTCACCTGTAAGCTGTGAATCCCGAATGCAATCCCTATGCACTCCCACAACGGTAGATCCTGTATCTCGTAAAACCGAGACCGGTTCGTCCCCAACAAACCCCGGATAAACCCTAAGACCACCTCCTGTATGACATGAATTTATGACGGGGATCTTTCTCCCACAAGGTAAAACACCGGAAGATAATAACTTCTCACAACTGGGACACTTAGAATACTGTCCGCCTCCGTTGTCCGATGTAACACACGCAGCCGCATGATGAAATTTATTTGGGGAACATGGACTGGAGCTACTGTCCACGTTCGCCGCTATCCTACCTGCAGGGCAGTTCACGCTGATGTGATCTGCTCTTCCGCAGTTCCAACACTTCGCGGCCCTACACTCGCGTGAAAAGTGACCCACGCGTCCGCAAGTCCAACACTCCGCTCCCTGTGCTGCACTAGGCCTGGGTCCCCGTGACCCATCGCGACCGGAACTAGAGTCCCTATGCCGTCGGTCATCGGCAAAGGTCACAATTCGCCCCCGGCCATTACCGCGACCTAGCCCTCCTGCTCGGTCAAACTTATCGGATCCATATGCCGGTGATTGGTGATAGCCCCTACGCTGCCCCTGGGCTTGCCCACTATAGGCACCACGCTGACGCGACCTGTCCCTAAGTCCTGCCGGCGACCCCTCGACAACGGCGACGTACCCAGCATCTTGGACGTACGCCCTGGCGACTGGTTTGGACGGATGCGCCGTACGGTATGCCTCCGCCAACTTAGACGCCTCCTGCACCGTCGCGGGTTCGTTCTCTTTCAGGAAAGCCACCAGATCTTTGTGGCACGACGCGTACAGCTGGTCACGGATCATTAGGTCTTTCAGTTTGCCCACTATAGGCACCACGCTGACGCGACCTGTCCCTAAGTCCTGCCGGCGACCCCTCGACAACGGCGACGTACCCAGCATCTTGGACGTACGCCCTGGCGACTGGTTTGGACGGATGCGCCGTACGGTATGCCTCCGCCAACTTAGACGCCTCCTGCACCGTCGCGGGTTCGTTCTCTTTCAGGAAAGCCACCAGATCTTTGTGGCACGACGCGTACAGCTGGTCACGGATCATTAGGTCTTTCAGTTTAGCGAAATCCGTGCCCACATGCGCCAAGTCTACCCAGTTCGCGAAATACTCCGTTAGTCTCGCGACGAAGGCAGCAAAGTCCTCCCTGGTATCTGCACGTGCCCGCCTAAACTGCTCCCGGAAGTATTTCTCGGTACGCGCAAATCGGCGAAGCAGCAAAGCCTTCAGCTTATGGTAATCTTGCACGTCTTCGCGCTGTAGCTCTTTAAAGTATGTTAACGCTCGCCCCTGCAATAGAGACGCCAGGTACGTGGCCCATAATTCCTTATTTTCCCCCCATTGCAATTGTGCGTTCAGTTCGAACCTGTAAAGGAAGGCGTCTATGTCGTCCTTCCGGTCGTCGAACGTAGGGAGCTTAATCCGAACACCACCTTTATTGTGTACCTGCCGCTCAACTGTTTCTGTTGGCGCATTCTTTTTGAGTTCTAATTCCGCGATTCTTACTCGCGCGTCTGTCTCCCGCTCTTGAGCTTCTATCTCCTTTAAATTTAACTCCCTCTCCTGTTGCTGAGCCTCTAACTCCTTTAACTTAAACTCTCTTTCCTGCTCCTTATCCTTAGCCTCTCTCTCCTGTTGCTTAAACTCCCTTTCCTCCTCCTGAGCCTTAGCCTCTTTTTCTCGCTCTCTATCCTTAGCACGCTCATCGCGCAAATCCGCCTGATGTTCTTTAATCCAGCCGCGTAGCTCCTCTCCCTCCAGGCCAAGTTCCTTACCCAACTTCATTAGTTGTTGGAGTTCCGCCATTTCACAGATTTATGGTTATGGTATGTATACTATGAAAACGGCTACCCTGTCGGTATGATCACTAGCAACACGACCAGAGACCTGAGATCACACCAGATATAACAATACCCAATTGTCTCAAATACAATTCAGAAATTTACGTACTTCCTAACTAATTCTATATCTACAAAATGTATGCACTATTAATTATAAAAGAAAATAGAAACGACAAGAATGAAGAAATACAGTAGAACGACTACAAGTACGTCAAGGACAACGAACCAGACTAGGACAAAGCTTCTACAAAAAAAAACTATAATGGAAAAAAAAATGCAACCTACTACGCCGATTACACAACACGGTACGAACAAGAACAGAGTCTGAAAAAAAAGAACGTATCTATAGATAGGTAGAAAGAGGGACAAGAGAATACGTCTTCCTGCGGAACAGAGAAGATGTCGACGCTACAATCTAAACAAAATTACAGGTCCCTACAGAACTGTTCACTGTGATGAACGAAGTTCCTAGATTAGCCCACCTCCCGAAGAGGACAAACTACGCTCACCACAGCAAACCCGCGCCACCGCCCGTATAATCGATTACGACAAAAACAGCAAAAACAGGGAAACAGACAGATGAAAAGATAGCCCTCAATCCAGGGTACAAAATTCCAGTTTCACTTAACTTTCAATTTTTGAGTTTAACTCTCCCCTTAATCGGAGCTCTGGCTGCTTGTCTCCTCAGGCTGCACGCACACTCTGCAGAAATTTAAGTACACATTAATACATATTCATCAAAATACATGCATCAATACATATTATAATTCATAAACATACATAAATCATATCATCGTGAAATTTCCATTCATCCCACGAACAAGGACAACAGCACAAATTCCTAGCACAACAGAAAAACAACTAGATATAACGAATACACAATGTCAAAATGACCACAGGTAAACAGGACGAGCTCCCAGTGTCACAAATCCCAGACTGGGAGATGTAATAGTTTATGACAGGGCGACAATCACGAACAAACAAGTTTAACACTTAACAAAACAACCCATCAGACTCACACATTTATTAAACATAATTATACATATAATAGCGCAATTACATACATTATATTATTGAAATGACTGCCGTACAACGGCCTTATTCTCACACACACTCTCCCTCGGATCCACAATCCGGTAGTCACTCCTAAAGGCACTTCGGCCTCAGCCTCTCCCCTCAGGGTCTTAATAGTACATTAATGATTCACGGGCACCGCCGTCTCTCAACATCACCTTCCTATTGCCATACAACTTATCAGTTCACTCGCCCATCATCATGGCAATAATATAGTATCTCATTCACTCTCATATCTACGTCCCTGTCCGTGGCCTGACTGCCACGACTTTATGTGCTTCTACTGTCCTGCACTGACAGTCTCACTTCTGGCCTATGTATGGCCTCCGGCCCTATGCTGGCCTATCACTTGTGCTCATCGAGGTGGCTCTTCGGCCCGTCCCCGACACCAGTCATTACTGGAAAGACTCTCTCACTAGTCTTCTCGACTGCTCCCTTTATGTCCGCCCGATGGGCTCTTATTCACAGGTCCGCCCCGTAGGACCTTCTAACTTGCAGTGATAGTAATACCGCGCTTTCGCCTCATTCAGATCCTCCCACTACTCACAACAGCACGCTTAACTTACTTGTCTCCTGTGAGCCCTTCTTACTCTACACCCGCTCTGTAGCAATCCCCTTAATTGCACTCACTCCACTCGTGACATATTGGTTATTGTGTCCTCGGTAGCAGAGACCTGGTTAGTAGTGCTTTTACTCAGGTTCCCCGGTGGCGTGCTAGGTAAACTCGCTTGCCGAGTTGGTAAGGGGGGGGGGTGGGGGGTTCCAATCATCGCAAGAACTGATTTTATTGTTGTTGTTACTTTTTTTTCTGCTTTTCCCCCCTCTGATCATAGTTGCTTTGCTCCAGAATATAAAATTGTGAGTAGGATTTTTTTGTCGGGTGGGAAGTCACAAAGAAAGTCAGACAGAGCAGATAAAAATGAACTAAACTTCCATGCAAACAAAAAAGTACTACATGTAAAACAAAACATAACAACCAGCTGAAGCAGAAGACTGACAAAATATATTTCCAGTAAATGCGGGATAGATCTGAGTCACGACAGAGAGATGAAATTTTCAGTTCACACTGACTAAAAGAAATCATTTACATGTTTAAGTTATTTGATTTACATTTTTATTTCTAATTAGCAACTGTCCCGTTTAATGAAAAGGAATGTAAATAAAATGAATAGGAATAAATAAAAGAATTAATCTGGAGCACACTAGTAGTAGTAGGCCTAATGATCAATTTCTCCATAATATCAATTTTGCAAAATCCCTAGGAAACAAAATATAATATTAAAAAAAAAACAAAAAACTCCTCTTTTGTGGGATTGAACCTGAGATAGCTTGAACCCATAGCCTCTGACCCATAACCGCAGATGCTAGGCATTGCATTACAGCAGACCACGGTAGGCTGGAGGAACTTTTCCATAGCAGACATCATGAAACTGAGAAAACCCTTCAGCGAATAAGATCGGGAGACGTCTGATAAAGCACGTCGTTTATCATAGATTATTATTATGTTTAGGCCCACATGTTTATGAGAGAGTTAAGTTTTTGAGACATGCATTCTATTGGTTTTAGGATAAATCACAGAGGCATAATAATAATATGAAGTGGAGAATGTGACAAAAACATCAACCAAACCCACAGGGCATGGAACATTGGAAGAATATTGTGCTCCTTACCTTAATCATTTTTATCTCTTTAGAAAATTGGAATGAAAAGCACATTCATTCACCCTTATTAATTTATCCTGAAAATTGGAACTTCTTATAAACTTTAGTTTTAAGGTCCCAGTTTGTAATTAACCATGAAACTCCAGAAATCAGGTTGATGGGCTTTGGTGGAATGGGGATTGTTGTTAAATTATTGAGGATTTCTAAATCTGTTGTTACACAACTCTGTGGAACCCATACGTTGTGCCCGAAATGAAGTTATTATGATCATTGCGCAGTAAAGTATAATCCGAGACACAGAATAGAATGCCAAGACGGAGCATTCCTTCTTTTACTGTACAATTTGTATGTGTGTATAAACACAGCGAATACCCACAGAGCACTAGTCTTGTTCGTTCAGTTATGAAGAGGTGTGGTGCGAATTGTTGCATTGTTCATTGTTGACATGGGTGATATGCATGCGAAGTCGACAGATGGAAGTTAGCGCATTAAATTAACCATAACGCTGTATCCTGTGTCTTGGGTATAATCAAATACCAGAGAGGTCACATCACAATGAATCTGTTCAATGATGATCTATGAAGTTTAAGATTAATTTAATAGTCGAGCAGATGATGTCCTAGGGTTTAAAAAAAAACAAGTACAAAACTTCCCTCCACTGACAAAACCTCTGCAAGTGTAAGTTAGTGTAAGTGTATCATAAATTCATATGTTTTGGATAGAGTTTAAATATGTTCCGACCACCTAAACAGGACCACCCTAACTTAAAGCTATCCTTAACCCTGCACTATAATAAGGGGAAGTACTGCAGTGAAAACTAAATTCTACATCTTACCTTTCCCATAGCAGTTTAAATGCCATGACACTGTAGTGTTACAAAGGTGAAAGAAACAGCCCAGGGGTCAATTTGGCTATGACTTACATGGTAACCGATAAATGGCGTCTACTGCATTGGATTTTATACAAACTTTCAAATTTTATACATTGTTGGTTGACTGTTGGAACCTCAGTATAGCGTCAAATCAAACACTGGTGGAAGGGGATCGTAGTCTGATTGCAAAGCTGAATAGGGAAAATGTTGAGTTGAGTTCACTGCTCAGCTAGAACTTTCTAAGTAAAATGCCATGGTCCTATAACAATACAATAGTAATAGTAATACACTAATAGCCTCAAACTTTTACATTTTAAGTTTAGTTTTAACGAGGTTTGAACAGCTGAGCGACGATATCTGTACTTACCTATTGTTCAATTTCAAATGTCATGAAGTAGCATACATAGGCCTATATTCTTAGATCTGTTTCAAAATTTTTACCAAGACGCCTAGACCATACATTGAAAACTGTAATTTAATAAATTAAAAAAAAATTACATCAAAGATTATATGATAAAAGAAATCCAAAGAAAATAAGAAAAGTAATATAAATTTTAGAAAAAATCCATGACATAATCACCAAAACATAAGTAAAGAATAAGCTTAGCAAGTTGCGTTGAGACCTGTTGAGAACTTTTTGAAAAATATATGTGTTTTTTTGTGAATTGAGAAATCTGCCATTTTGGTTAGAACACAAGATTTGCCTTCCTAAAGATTACTTTTAAACAAAATTGCAATTTTTAATAGTTAATATATACTATAGTTATTTCTTTGAACTGAAACTTTCAGATATGAAAGATAATGGATAATTGACTGAGTTATGTACCAAAATGTCACCTTGTGCAGGGACACTAATAAAGCATTCATTGTGGAAAAGTAATAGCACACCCAAGTAAATTGATTTTTGATTACCGTAACACCAGAATTTTAAACAGTATCATTACTAACATTTGGATAGAAGTGTAACTTGTGTATGTTTTGGCGGTGTGGGCAGTGGTTGTCCTCATTTTGTGATTAAAAGTATATGTTGATGATATGGCATTTTTGCTCAACAGTTTTCCTCTGGACATCAATCAGTGCACGCTGTTGGCAGCTGTCAGAGGAAATGCAACTGTTCTGTCCAAGCTGCTTACTCTTCGTCCTCGAATGACCTTTTGAGACACAGAGGACAGACGAGCCATCCACCATGCTGCTAAGAGTGGACACCTGGAGTATGTTCGTCTCCTGCTTAAAGCTGGAACCATCAGCAACTGCAGTGATATTCATGGACGAACACCTCTGCATTTGGCTTGTGCTATGGGGCACAAGGAAATAGTCAAGTGAGGGCTGGTTAATTTCAGCTTCTTGTGTGCCCAACTTGTGGGGCATACTTGAAATCTTGAGATTGCCAGTGAAGTAAAAGAGACTTTTAAGTAAAACCCACTAGCATGAGTTGTTTAAATGTTCATTGTCTATGGCAAATGGACACGTAAACAGGGGATTCACAAAAGGCTGTTGTTGCTTGTATGAATATACTCAAGCATTTTGTGCTAGGGCCGCATACGTATACACACCTGTCCGTAATCCCATCCTCAGCCTCAACTCTAAATCTATTTGAATACCCAACCATGCCTTCACCCTTTCACCCAAAAAACAGGAGAAAATAAATCTGAAAGAATACTTAATTGAGGCTGTTGTTAAGGTTATTTCGGGGGGAGCTCTCTTGCTCTGAAGACACAAGACAAGAGGCTTTAACCCTCTTAGTGCTCACTAAAAAGCTGAAAAATGTGTGCTAAAATTTTATGACTCATTCTGGTCAGCAAAATCAGTGAAAATGGCCACAAAACACAACTAAACAACTACTTTCATTGTCAGCTGTACTTCCTGGAAACGCAAGCAGATGTGCCAGATTTTTTATTTAGCTTCTCAGCCAAGATAAATTTAACAGCACATATAGAGAGCTACGATCGTGGCCTGTCGCACTCTACTAAGGGGCCACGATCATGGCCTGTCACATTCTACTGACGGGGCACGATCGTGGCCTGTCCCATTAAGAGGGTTAAAATGCATACCAAGTAACAACAATCTTTACAGAAACACTGATTTGATGTCAATGTCATGGTTTGATATGTATGTACCACATCATATTTATGATAAGTTGTGGAAGATGAACAGTGCAAGTTGCAGGAGGAGAAATAGTTTTAATTAAAATATTGAAATCTGTTTTGTTTCTTTCGGAACAATTTTAGCAACTGATGAGATCATTTTCCAGAGTTCGTCAGTCAGTACACAGGATAAAAGTGATAGTTTGAACAGTTCCCTGTAAAATTTATCCAGGATTCCCATCCAGCCAGGGAATTCCAGGATCCCTGTGAAAAATCCTGAAATTTAAAAGAGTTGCAGGAGGAAAACCCACTAAAGTGCTGGAAATTGTGGATGGTCACTGGAAGATCTTGGAATTTTCCTTGCGTTTAGTAAACATTGAAAAAAAAAAGGCGGGGGGGGGGGGGATAGTCTTTCATGTTCTTGTATTGAAGTGGGCTTGGAATTTTAACATTTTAGCCTTGTCAAAATTCTGAAAAGAACATTTTCTATTTTGTGGGTCCTATCTTCCAGATTTACCCTACTTTATCATAAATATCAAAGATAGTGGTTTACAATTTCTAATTTTGATGGGAAATAGTTGAAACCATGTTTTTATCATTCCACAGTTTGCTTGTGACCCAATGTGCACATATCAACACCTGTCGTACAAAAATGGGAGAAAATGTTGTCCATGTGACAGCAGGAACGGGATATGTAGAAGTGATGGAGTTACTCTTGGATCGTGGTGGAGATATCAACACAGGCACCAGGCGCACCAAAGGAGGAGAGACGCCTTTACATAAGGTTGTAGTTGCAGACAAACCAGACATGGTATGTATCAAGAGCCGAGACTGTGAGGTCGGGAAGAGGCCAAAATGAGTTACTGGTAGTGTCAAATAGGATCAATAGCTCTGGACTCGCTGAGACATCCAGTGTTGCCCTTGATAAACCTGCGTTACCCTCCATCCCTCTCTTTCTCCCAGTGTTCCTACTCCTCCTCTTTCTGTCTGTCTGTCTCTGTCTCTCTCTCTCTTCCTGTAGGAAATAGAGTCTCTGAGTCTCTCATGCACATTAGGTTGCTCAGCATGCTGTATCTATGAGGGAAAAGTGCTGTTACAATGTACATGCCAGGAAATAACGGAACTAGAGATAGACAATACTGCTGATAGTCTTATTAGTATTGGTACATTTTGAATGTATTGCCTGTCACAAATCCCAGACTGGGAGATGTAATAATTATAAAAAGACAACAATCACGAACGAACAAGTATAACACTTAACAGAACAACCCATCAGACTCACACATTTATTAAACACAAGATAACGATAGAAATGCAATGACATACATTATATTACTTAATTAAACTGCCGTCCACGGCCTTCTCCCGTAAGCACACTTCCTCGGGTCCACAACCCGGTAATTACTTCTAAACACACTTCGGCCTCAGCCTCTCCACTCAGGGTCTTAATGACACACTAGTATTCTTTCACACCACAGTTTCTCAATAGCGCCTCCCTATGGCAATAACACCTTGGCCTCCTATAGCACCTCACGTGGCCGTAGCACGTTAATGATTCAATTCACATGGGTCTCTCATTCCACAGTAATACATCCATGTCACAGTAGTACATCTTAATAGCACATTACAATCATATATACATCCCTGTTGTTACGAGTTGGGATATTATGGAATTATTGGTGTTACGACTGCATTTAAAATATCGAGAGGTTTTTAAGAATTACTCTTCCATACCATGCCACATATATTAATAACAATTCGAATAAGTTTTATCAAGGACCTGCAGGGCCACAAATTTATTTACTTTAAAATCCCTAACAATTTTCGTCTAGCTCTTACATACTAAAAAGACAACATCAGCAGCATCAAATGAAAATTCAATAATATATAACTAGAAGTCTCCTCTAGATTCCTAAAAGATTATATCATTCTGACTCTCTCACAATTTAATTATTACTTATCTATCTCTCAGATATAGTCTGCCTACTATCTAACAAATAATATTCTAATGTCTCAGACGACAATGTTAACTCAGTTATTTGTGCCTACCGCTTATAAAGGATCAAACTCGTCAATACAAACTGACGTAGTTAAGTTAGATCTAGATCTACTCTAGGATGGGCTGGCAATCCCCAGCCTCATCCAGACACATCAATTTCAATTTACAAATGTGTATACCAGACATTCATGCTAGATCTAGTTGCAAGTTAAAATACATTGTAGTCTTGCATTCTTCGGTAGCACTTCTACTGGAAAATTTAAGGTCAGCTTCACGTTCATCGTCGAATCAATAGACAAACACTTACACTTGGTCCCTGATACGAGATCAGGGAGCCGGAGATAATAGCAGTGGATAATTTGTGGAAAGCATATGGTCTCATTCCAGTGTCTATCATGGGCATAGACATGACTATAACAATCTTCTGATTCTCTCTGGCTGAATCACGCCGACTGCCTGCACAGATGGATATTCTGCATGGAGTAGTGAAACATAGGAATGGCTCCGCTTATATATTGTGCAGCCAGCTGCAAGTCCCCAGCCAACTGCCTAAATTTGATTGGTGCATCCATTTCGAGCTCAGCTCGTAGTATTAATAGATTCTGCATGGAAATCGGTCACGGCCTTGCACTAGTAACAGACAAGGTCAAATTAACATATCAAAACCCTTACTAAAGTCTCCAAACCCTCTACGTTTTATGTACGAATTTACTCACCCCTTATTCGCCCCGTCTCTTCCCCTGTTAGAGTTCACCCAAACCACGGGGTCGAAAACTGCACCGTCACTGTTAACTCATCCATTTATTCTATCTTGCCCCCCTTTTTTTCCATCTCTAAGAAAAAGCGTTACAAAAACAAACTGTCCACGAGAATAGTTCAAGGACATTTGCACTGGCTAAAATCAACGAGACCATGAAATAAACAAGCCGTGACCCAGCACGACACTTCTAGTCCTAACCCTGACATCCCCCACCCCAGTGGAAATTTTAAGAAAAATTTACACGATAGGATCCAAGAAATCCCAAAGTTATTGTGGTAGGGGCTTAAGTAGTACTGTAGAAAAACGAGCCTTAAGCTTGAGAACAAAAAAAATCTAACTAAGAACGTGCATATTGGATGGACAAAAAGCATACAATTATTGATGCCACGTTCTATAGAATCTAGTCTATCGAAACATTCTTACTGCAGACAATCAAACTTCTCAGGAACATCTATAATAACAAATGAGTATATCACTGTATACTGCTGGATTAAAGTATAACTATTATCAAACAATGAAGCCTTACTGAAGGAATAGGCTCATAATTATCTAGTCAACACACATAATTGCTGCTTATATACACATTCACACACAATATATTGTTAATTAAAATACTGTTGTATCCAATGGCAGCAGTAGCTCTGGTAGCTTGGTTTGCCATGTCTCCATCTCATTGACCCGCTGATAAGGGCGTCAGGTTTGTCAGAAGTTCAGGTCACAGTCCGGAATGACGCTGGTGGAAAGAGGATATTCACAAAAAAAAGGATTGTAAAACTGGTTCATAAAGTAATGAACAAGATAAATGTGAATCCATCCACCGTCTAGAATTGAGGGGGACAAGCACTATCCAACCCCAATACAAGACAGACTCTGTAATAGAGTAATGAAATTGTGGGTCTGTCCTACAACGGATTTCCGTATAATGAAGCCGAAATAAAAACGGCGAAAAGTTAATTAGCTTAACGTTTACATTTCAAACTCGCGTGGTGCTGCGTTAGATGCAACAATAGTATAGAACTTTCTCAATTTAATAACAATATGATTTAATTTATTTAATCTCCGTATCGAATCCGGTATAGATGAGATGGCACGAGGCGATAGCTAGTTAATTTAATGCGCTTTACGCAAGCCATGCACACGTTAAGTGTCACAGTCATCTCGGTATATAGTCATATCTGGCATTACGTTAGCTGGTCCACGGAACGCGGACAGCCTAAGACATAATCGGTATAAAAAAAACCACTCTTCTCCACAACTTAAAACGCGACCACGCAGTGTCCTCTGTTACCACTGCAAAAATATATCTCTCTCTCAACGCGACGAATCAGTGTTCTCTGTTATCACTGGAAAAACTCTCAAAACGCGAAAATTCCTCTTCTTACCGGTCGGTCTTACACTGCCCGTCGGTCTTACACTGCCTGCGGCCTTACACTGCCCATAGGTCTTATACTGCGTCTCCGCGTCTTACACTGCCTGCGGCCTTACACTGCCCTGAGGCCTTACACTGCCCTGTGGGGCTTACAATGCCTGTAAGAAGGTTCAACTCTCTCTCTCTCTCAACATACCACGTGTCTTTTATAATGACATTACCTCAATACTGATACGAACAAGTCCCATGAGACAATAAACTCTTTGCTCCTCGGGCGGCCGCACAGCCGAAAATAACACCAATATTCACCACATATCCCTACTCAAAAAAAAGTCACCTCCCTAAGCAGCCTAGTACTGCCCTCTCGGGGGCTCGTCAATGTTAAAACGAGATCGGTTATATCACACTAACCCAGAACTGGCAGTATTAACTGCACGGGTTCTAATAATTCACTTAATGTCAATAATCCAGATTAAAATTCAACGTGGTTTTAGCACGTGAAACACCTCAGGCATATATTGTAAACATAGCAATATTAGTATAGTAGTTTAAAGTTTATAAGGAAGCAAAAAGAAATACAATAAACAGGACGCTAGACTCACAACTAATACGAACGATAACAGACCCTACAAGTCCTAACCTATATTACAGAAAGTTTAAGAAGAAAACAGGAGAGACATCTTCCTAAAAAAATGTAAGGAAGCAAGAGAAACGCCACAATCTATACGAATAACGGATCCCTAATAGAACTATTCACAGTGAAGCAAATCCCCCCGAGTTATCAATAGCCACCAAGGCACTCTAATATCCTTCGAAATGGCAAAGAAGATATGCTAAACTATGACCCCAACCAACCTCCCGCTCTTAAACTAAACATATAGTAAATGGTAAAATAGCCTGGAACACACAGAGCGGAAAGTACGTCGCCCTCCTCAAGACTGTTAAATAGATGGATCACTTAACTTTGTTTTTGAGGAATTCAGATGGTAAGTATCCTCAAACCATAGCTCCAAGCCCAAAAAAATGTGTTTCTGTCTCAGGTAGATCTGTAAGGTGAAAAGTGTCCCTCGCCGGTGTCGTCGGGTCAATGGGATGTTGAGTTCACCATATGAAATTGAAACAAAATGTTAAATTAATACAAATTGCCTAAAATCTATAATAAAAGGACCTGAAAAGACAATGTTACAACAGTACAATATTAAATAATGGAATAAAAATACAATAGATTTTAAAATAATTTACCTAAATGGCATGGCGTTATTTAAGTTCTTTAAGGGGTCCCTCTCCAGTGTTACGAGTTGGGATATTATGGAATTATTGGTGTTACGACTGCATTTAAAAATCGAGAGGTTTTTAAGAATTACTCTTCCATACCATGCCACATATACTAATAACAATTCGAATAAGTTTTATCAAGGACCTGCAGGGCCACAAATTTATTTACTTTAAAATCCCTAACAATTTTCGTCTAGCTCTTACATACTAAAAAGACAACATCAGCAGCATCAAATGAAAATTCAATAATATATAACTAGAAGTCTCCTCTAGATTCCTAAAAGATTATATCATTCTGACTCTCTCACAATTTAATTATTACTTATCTATCTCTCAGATATAGTCTGCCTACTATCTAACAAATAATATTCTAATGTCTCAGACGACAATGTTAACTCAGTTATTTGTGCCTACCGCTTATAAAGGATCAAACTCGTCAATACAAACTGACGTAGTTAAGTTAGATCTAGATCTACTCTAGGATGGGCTGGCAATCCCCAGCCTCATCCAGACACATCAATTTCAATTTACAAATGTGTATACCAGACATTCATGCTAGATCTAGTTGCAAGTTAAAATACATTGTAGTCTTGCATTCTTCGGTAGCACTTCTACTGGAAAATTTAAGGTCAGCTTCACGTTCATCGTCGAATCAATAGACAAACACTTACACTTGGTCCCTGATACGAGATCAGGGAGCCGGAGATAATAGCAGTGGATAATTTGTGGAAAGCATATGGTCTCATTCCAGTGTCTATCATGGGCATAGACATGACTATAACAATCTTCTGATTCTCTCTGGCTGAATCACGCCGACTGCCTGCACAGATGGATATTCTGCATGGAGTAGTGAAACATAGGAATGGCTCCGCTTATATATTGTGCAGCCAGCTGCAAGTCCCCAGCCAACTGCCTAAATTTGATTGGTGCATCCATTTCGAGCTCAGCTCGTAGTATTAATAGATTCTGCATGGAAATCGGTCACGGCCTTGCACTAGTAACAGACAAGGTCAAATTAACATATCAAAACCCTTACTAAAGTCTCCAAACCCTCTACGTTTTATGTACGAATTTACTCACCCCTTATTCGCCCCGTCTCTTCCCCTGTTAGAGTTCACCCAAACCACGGGGTCGAAAACTGCACCGTCACTGTTAACTCATCCATCTATTCTATCTTGCCCCCCTTTCTTTCCATCTCTAAGAAAAAGCGTTACAAAAACAAACTGTCCACGAGAATAGTTCAAGGACATTTGCACTGGCTAAAATGAACGAGACCATGAAATAAACAAGCCGTGACCCAGCACGACACTTCTAGTCCTAACCCTGACACCTGTCTGTGGCCAGACTGCCACGACTCATGTGCTGCGACTGTCCTACACGACAGCGTCACTCCTGGCCTATGTGTGGCCTTCGGCCCTATGCTGGCCTATCCCCTGTGCTCACCGTAGGCGGCTCTTCGGCACCTACGAAAATAACATTATATTGGTATAATACCATACCATTTCTAATCACTTCACCCCTCATTACAACTCATGAAGCGTACACACAATAGTTCACATTCCACTCACCAAACATCCTACGGTAACACACCTCTACCGTATTACACCCTACTCACTCTCGCTACAAATCCGTGAAGCTAACTTCCATCTATCGCTCATGGCGCACATTGCTATATACAGTATCAAGGACTTCCACATTCCTCACATATACTTATTTACATCATGGTCATAGACGAATATAATACATCAATCATAATTATCAATCATCGTTCCACCTACCAGTCATCACTGGAAACACTGTCACAATCTCCCGACTGTTCTCAATCATGTTCGTCCCCTGGGACCTTCTAACTTGCAGTGATAGTAGTACAGCGCTCTCGCCTCATGCAGACCCCCCCCCCCCCCACTCACAAGATGCACGTTTTTCATTACCCGTGGGCCGTGGGTTAACTTTACTCGCCCCCCCCCCTTCCCCCGTAACTATTGATCCCCGCTCACTCGCTCGTGACATCATCCCCCACCCCCAAAAAATTAATACAATTAATTTCAAATCGCATCAAGATGACTGTCAACGAGTGAGCGTGAGCAATACTTACATAAAAATGACCTACCAATGCCTCTAGCACATATAATACCGAAATCAGGGGAAAATATGGGGATCAATATGCCCTGCACTATGCATATATGTATCACATAATCAGTAGCTAACTAAACACAATACCTAATACAGAATCAAAACCAATCACATATCAAGCATTCTTCATATAATATTTATAATATCAATATTTTAAAGTCGACGACTCGTTCACACAGATCCTGTCAATGTTCCTGTCCTCCGATGTATAAGCTCCTGACTCTTCCCCTAGGCTCGACTAAGGTAGTCGGCGATATGATTGCTGGTTCCTGGAATTGGTTGAATAACGAAGGTATACGACTGCAAAGCCAATGCCCATATAGACAAGCGTGGGCTGGACGAACGATTCTTCGACAAAAACGTTAGTGGCTTGTGGTCTGTCTGGATACAGAATTCTCGTCCCATGAGATAACGTCCTAATTTCTGGACGGACCACACAATGGCAAGACACTCCCGCTCTATCACAGAATACTTTCTTTCTCTCTGCAATAACTTCCTACTGACATAACATACAGGATGTAACCATTCGTTCTTCTCCTGTAGAAGAAAAGCGCCGACACCAGAGTCCGACGCATCTGTTCTGAGGATACATTTAGATCGAAAATCGGGTAATATCAGAATGGGTGACGATGATAATGCTGTCACCAAATTATCAAATGATGTCTGACATTCAGACGTCCACTGGACCTTATCGGGTTGTCCCTTCTTAGTAAGGTCAGTAAGAGAAGACGACAAGGAGGAAAAATTTGGAATGAACTTTCTGTAATAATTCAAAATTCCCACTAAGCTTCTGACTTGTTTCTTTGTTTTAGGGATTTGCAACCCTACTAATTTGTCAATTTTTGTTACTTCAGGTCTCTGAACACCTCTACCCACGATATGTCCTAAGAATACTATCTCTGGACATGCCAAATCTATCTTTGCGGGTTTAGCAGTTAACCCAAAAATGACGTAATCGTTGAAAAATTACTGTTAGTGTCTGAATATGATCAGACCATGTCGACATATGACACGCTATATCGTCAAAGAATGACACGACATTAGGTATGTCCTTTAATACCAGTCTCATTAATCGTGCAAACGTCGCTGGCGCGTTTACCAACCCAAATGGCCTGACCTTAAATTGGAATAATCCAATGGGCGTTTGGAAAGCCGTGTATTGTTTAGACTCCTCAGCAAGAGGGATTTCCCAATAACCTTTCGTTAAATCTATCTTGGAAAACCACGTGGACCCGGCCAATGAAGCTATTAGTTCCTCCTGAAATGGAATAGGCTTCCTATCGCCTACCGTAATAGTGTTCAATTTTCGAAAATCTATACAGAACCGCACCGATCCATCAAGTTTTTTCACGAGGAGGATGGGTGATGAATACGGCGATGTTGATGGTTCTATCACATCTAACTTCAACATTGACTCAACTTCTTTTATAACTCTCTCTCTGGAAGAAAAAGGCAGTGGATAAGGTCTAAGAGATACTGGCTTATCCGAAGTCAACTTTATTTGGTGCTGGATCACCGTAGTGCGACCCGGCAAATCTGTAATAACATCCGGGAATGACGCTAACAGGGTCTAAAGTTCCGTACTCATTGAACTCGTAAGGTCAGGGTTAAATTTTACGTCCCTGTAACTTTGTGTTGGAGTTAACTCCGGCAACTGAATTTGTACCTCTTCCTGTGCCTCGGTGTCGCTTACGTCACTGTCTAACTGGTCTACGACCCCCGTACAAGCAATAGATAAGACAGTCTCCTCTGGTTTCGTCTGTGCACACAGATACTCTGGTCTCTCATAAAATGTCTGTAGCATATTAACATGAAAACCTTACTTGATCCATCAATGTGGATAGCGTAATCTACCTTCGAAACAACTCGCTCAATAACACAAGGACCTTTCCATGTCATCAATAACTTATTATGGTCCGTAGGTAATAACAATAGGACCTTGTCTCCTGGCTTAAAAATTCTCAGTTTGGATCCTCTATCTTTATAGGCTTTTGCTCTTATGAAGCGATACTAGAAGCTTCTTCTGCTATAGTGCGCGCTGAAGATAATCTTCCTCTTAAATCAACAAGGTACTGAAACACTGAAATTTGCTCCTCGTCTCCCGATGATGGCGACGTCATCATATCCCGAAGAACATCGGTTGGACCCCTAGGACTACGACCATACATCATTTCAAAAGGAGAGAATCCCGTTGTCTCCTGCCGTACCTCCCTATACGCGAATAATACTGCAGGGATATATCTATCCCAATCTTTAGGGCGATCAGCAGCTACCTTACGCAGCATCGACTTTAGCGTCGAGTTCAATCTTTCGCACATGCCATTAGCCTGCGGATGATAAGGGGTGGTAGTGATGGGTTGTATGCTAAATAAGCGAAACAATTCCTTCATCATTTCCGAAGTAAATTGCGCACCCCTATCAGATAAAATCTGTTCCGGAATTCCCACCCTAGCAAAAATTCCAAACAGCGCTTCCGCGACTGCCTCAGACGTTATGGTCCGAAGAGGAACCTCCTCTGGCCATCTCGTAGCATTACATATGACCGTTAAGAAAAATCGATTCCCCCTATCGGTAGCTGGGTGAATGGGGCCAACAAGGTCTATCGAAACCTTTTTAAACGGTTCCGAAACCGTGGGGATCTTTTGAAGAGGAGCCTGGGGTGTACGACCCTTATGCGTCGTCTTTTGGCACGCACTGCACGTCTTACAATACACTTGTACATCTCTGTGGATGGATGGCCAGTAAAAATTCTTAAGAACCCTTTCTTTGGTTCTAGCTATACCCATATGACCCACTAATGGGACATCATGTGCCAAATGCAATACTGTTGCGATTAGCAACGCTGGCACAACGATCTGCTATAAAATGGAACCCACCGTAACATACTTACGGAACAGAATGCCCGCCTGGATAACAAAGGAAGACGACCCGTTCTTATATTTCCTCGTTTTCTCCGTTCGCGCCTCCCCTAAACATGGACTCAATGATGGATCCTCCTTTTGTAATCTCGCCAAGCGCTCTAGTGTGATATCCAGGTTGACCGCTGGCGTTGCCAAAGGTCTAATCTTACTCCTATCACCCACCTGTCGACGTGTCTCGACTGCGGCACAAAAGTCAATACCTTTAGATTGTGACCATGCCCGCACATTCTCTTCGGAAGGGGAAACTACCCGAGATACATTACCAATGATGAGCTGGGCGCCTGGAAAACAACCAACGACTGCTTCGACTTCCCCGCTAAGGAAAGGCGTATCTATCACTATCTTTGCCAATGGTAATTTCTCAATGGCCCCTGAAAATTGTATGCATGGGACAGTCTCACCTGTAAGCTGTGAACCCTGAATGCAGTCCCTATGCACCCCCACAACGGTAGATCCTGTATCTCGTAAAACCGAGACCGGTTCGTCCCCAACAAACCCCGGATAAACCCTAAGACCACCTCCTGTATGACATGAATTTATAACGGAGATCTTTCTCCCACAAGGTAAAACACCGGAAGATAATAACTTCTCACAACTGGGACACTTAGAATACTGTCCGCCTCCGTTGTCCGATGTAACACACGCGGCCGCATGATGAAATTTATTAGGGGAACATGGAGTGGAGCTACCGTGATTGCCATCCACGTTCGCCGCCATCCTACCTGCAGGACAATTTACCCTGATGTGACCTCCTCTTCCGCAGTTCCAACAATCCGCGGTCCTACAATCGCGTGAAAAATGACCTACGCGTCCGCAAGTCCAACATTCCGCTCCCTGTGCTCCGCTAGACCTAGGTCCCCGTGACCCATCGCGACCGGAACTAAAGTCCCTATGCCGTCGGTCATCGGCAAAGGTCACAAATCGCCCTCGGCCATTACCGCGACCTAGCCCTCCTGCTCGGTCAAACTTATCGGATCCATATGCAGGTGATTGGTGATACCCCCTACGTTGCCCCTGGGCTTGCCCGTTATAGGCACCACGCCGACGCGACCTGTCTCTACCATATCCTGTCGGCGACCCCTCAACAACGGCGACGTAACCAGCATCCTGCACGTACGCCCTCGCGACTGGTTTGGACGGATGTGCCGTACGGTATGCTTCCGCTAACCTTGACGCCTCCTGCACCGTCGAGGGTTCGTTTTCTTTTAGAAAAGCCACCAAATCCTTATGGCACGACGCGTATAGCTGGTCACGGATCATTAGGTCTTTCAATTTCGCAAAATCCGCGCCCACATGCGCCAAGTCTACCCAGTTCGCGAAATATTCTGTCAATCTCGCGACGAAGCCAGCAAAGTGCTCCCTGGTATCCGCACGTGCTCGCCTAAACTGCTCCCGGAAATATTCCTCGGTACGCGCAAATCGGCGAAGCAGCAAAGACTTCAGCTTATCGTAATCATGCACGTCTTCGCGCTGTAACTCTTTAAAGTAGGTCAACGCTCGACCCTGCAATAAGGAAGCCAGGTACGTGGACCATAGTTGTTTATTCTTCCCCCATTGCAGTTGTGCGTTCAGTTCGAACCTGTAAAGGAAGGCGTCTATATCGTCCTTCCGGTCGTCGAACGTAGGGAGCTTAATCCGAACACCACCTTTATTTTGTACCTGCCGCTCAACTGTTTCCGTTGGCGTATTCTTCGTGCTTTCCAATCCCGCGATTCTTACTCGCGCGTCTGTCTCCCGCTCTTGAGCTTCTATCTCCTTTAACTTTAAATCCCTTTCCTGCTGCTGAGCCTCTTTTTCCTTCTCTCTATCCTTAGCACGCTCGTCGCGCAATTTCGCCTGCTGCTCTTTAATCCAGCCGCGTAGCTCTACGCCTTCAAGACCAAGTTCCGTCCCTAACTTCATTAGTTGCTGGAGCTCCGCCATTTCACGGATTTATTCTTATACAATTTGCAATACAATATACTGTCTATGTACTTATTATACACGACGTATCCCGAGACCTGAAATTATGCCACTACAATAACAAGCACTATTTTCAAATGCAAATCAGAACCACACCTAACTAAACATTCTATAGCATACTCTCTCTAACTAATTCTACGTTCATACAATGTATAGCACTATCAAATAACAAAAGAAAATAGAAAAGACAAGAATGAGGAAATTCAGAAGAAGGACCACAAGGACATCAAGGACAACGAACCAGACTAGGACAAAGACTTCTAAAAAAAACTATAATGGGAAAAAAAATGCAACCTAACTACGCCGATTACACTACAAGGTACGAACAAGAACAGAGTCTGAAAAAAAGAACGTATCTACAGATAGGTAAGAAAGAGGGACAAGAGAATACGTCTTCCTGCAGAACAGAGAAGATATCGACGCTACAACTAAACAATAACAAAGCCCTAAAGAACTGTTCACTGTGATGAGCGTGGCTCCAAGTTTAGCCTGGACCTCCCGAAGAGGACAAACCAAGTTCACCACAGCAAACCCGCGCCACCGCCCGTATAATCTATAACGACAACAAAAACAGCAAAAAGAGGGAAAAAGACAGATGAAAAGACAGCCCTCAATCCAGGGCACAAAAATTTTGACTTTTACTTAACTTTCACTTTGACTTTTTATTTAAATTGACGTATGCCGGAGCTCTGGCTGCTTGACTTCTCAGGCTGGCACACACACTCTCTCTCTGAAAATTCAATCACACATTAGTACATATTTATAGCAATACATGCATCAATACATATTCATAAATATACATAAATTATACCATCATGAAATTTCCATTCATTCCACGAACAAAAGACAACAGCACGAATTCCTAGCACAACAGAAAAACAACTAGATATGACGAATACACAATGTCAAAATGACTACAGGTAACTAAACGGACGAGTGTCACAACGGACGAGCCCCCAGTGTCACAAATCCCAGACTGGGAGATGTAATAATTATAACAAGACAACAATCACGAACGAACAAGTATAACACTTAACAGAACAACCCATCAGACTCACACATATTAAACACAAGATAACGATAGAAATGCAATGACATACATTATATTACTTAATTAAACTGCCGTCCACGGCCTTCTCCCGTAAGCACACTTCCTCGGGTCCACAACCCGGTAATTACTTCTAAAGACACTTCGGCCTCAGCCTCTCCACTCAGGGTCTTAATGACACACTAGTATTCTTTCACACCACAGTCTCTCAATAGCGCCTCCCTGTGGCAATAACACCTTAGCCTCCTATAGCACCTCACGTGGCCGTAGCACGTTAATGATTCAATTCACATGGGTCTCTCATTCCACAGTAATACATCCATGTCACAGTAGTACATCTTAATAGCACATTACAATCATATATACATCCCTGTCTGTGGCCAGACTGCCACGACTCATGTGCTGCGATTGTCCTACACGACAGCGTCACTCCTGGCCTATGTGTGGCCTTCGGCCCTATGCTGGCCTATCCCCTGTGCTCACCGTAGGCGGCTCTTCGGCCCGACCCCGGCACCTACAAAATAACATTATATTGGTATAATACCATACCATTTCTAATCACTTCACCCCTCATTACAACTCATGAAGCGTACACACAATAGTTCACATTCCACTCACCAAACATCCTACGGTAACACACCTCCACCGTATTACACCCTACTCACTCTCGCTACAAATCCATGAAGCTAACTTCCATCTATCGCTCATGGCGCACATTGCTATATACAGTATCAAGGACTTCCACATTCCTCACATATACTTATTTACATCATGGTCATAGACGAATATAATTCATCAATCATAATTATCAATCATCGTTCCACCTACCAGTCATCACTGGAAAACACTGTCACAATCTCCCGACTGTTCTCACTTACGTCCGTCCCCTGGGACCTTCTAACTTGCAGTGATAGTAGTACGGCACTCTCGCCTCATGCAGACCCCCCCCCCCACTCACAACATGCACGCTTTTCATTACCCGTGGGCCGTGGGTTAACTTTACTCGACGCCCCTTCCCCCGTAACTATTGATCCCCGCTCACTCGCTCGTGATATTGCCCAAGCCCATGATGAATAGACTGAAAGATTTCATCCATTTGTAACCCTCTGATACGTGGTAGAGACTTGACACTTTTGCACTGAAAACACAGATGGAAAAAGATAGTCACTTACAGGGGCGAAGCGTGGCCCTTCGCAGAGGGTAATCAGAGTTTAAGCTAGTAAGATCCTATAATAGGACGTATCGCTTGATCATAAATTTACATAATTATAAATGCAGGGACTAAAACAATGAAATGGTTGCTAGGCACTGCAAAATCCCAAGAGCGGACTATTCTGTTCAACAGGACAGAAATGCAGCAATTTACTAGCCAAACTACTGAAAATACCATTCATTCATACAAACAGACTTACAGACTCATATTTTTCATCCATTTTTTAAAATATAATTTGAACGGCAAGTTTTCATTGTCATATTCATAGCCAGAGATTTTGTTATTCTACCATCTCATAAAGTTTCTCGAAAAAGACCCATTAATATTAAATGGCAGAAAATGCTTGACTGGCATCTCTGTGACACAACAATGTGTAGCAATCTCGAAGAAGTGGGTATCTGCCGTTGCGGCATAGGTTCGAGCGACCTATCAAGTGAATTGATATTCATAATACGTTCTACTGATTTTGATCATAGTTATATCTAGATCTAAACTATACATTATTATGCTTTGATAGCTCTTGCTGTGCGTAGAGTAAATTATTCTTAGATTACCTCAAACAAACAAACAAAAATCCACAGAAACTCTTTCACTCTACTCTTTTTACCTTTCGATTGGGATGAAAACGGCCGCATAGTGAAAAACCTGCATAGGTACATAAAATCGGGTCAAACTTTGATTATGATCCTATTTTTTCCTCCCACTATTTTGCTGTCTGTGGTGCCACTTCGGCGAATACAGGCCATGCTCAAGCTAGCTTCTGGGTGTAGTCAAGTCTTCTTTGTCTTTGTTAATCACTGACTTTGGACCAGTTCATATGGTGTAGGTCCCTACAATGATGCTTTTCGTGGAGGGGTGTTAGACTATACAACAAACCGAAAATAGTGAGGTAGAACGGAATGCTGAACTGACTAAATGGACTTGGAGTTGGGCTCGATCTGAAAAGCGTAGTAATTCTAGAATTAATATTCGAAGGGTAATCACTGATTATTTGATAACGAGGAAGCCTCGCACCTGGTCGCTTACAAAACTTGAAGCAGGCATCTTCTATGAGGTTTTACTTCAATTTTTATGTAGTAGTCCAAGTGAAAGTGAATTGGATTGTAGCTTGTTGGGGTAATATTATTGCAAACCAGAAAATGACCGGTAGCACTGAATTCAACTTGTATGAGGTGTGTGAGTTTTAAGTTCTTTTTGCCTTCTGAAAACTCACAACCATCAAACACAGCTTCACAAACATAACACATAGACTCTACAGAGATTGGCTCTATTGGTAAGCATTATTTCCAAAATGAGTGCGTTTGTTTATTCCTTTTTGATTTAGGTGGATTTTCTGTGCAGCCGAGGGGCTCGCATGGATATCGCCGATGCCAATGGCAAATTTCCACTCCATGTAGCCTGTGAGAAAGGCCTGATGTGATGTATACGTGTGCTAATCCAGCATGGAGCGTCCCTTGAAGCTTTGGATAACCACAATCAAACTCCGTTGTGTGTCGCGTTGTATGAGAATCAAAGTGGTGTAGCAAAGATGCTGCTTGAGGAGGGAGCCAGCGTACATGTTGTGGACAAGAGTGGCTTTTCACCTCTCCATAAAGCCAGTATGAGAGTAAGTCACAATTTCTTACTTTTGGAAAGATTTAACTAATGGTCAATAACATGTTCATGCATTGATGATGAATTGACCAGTTTAACTCTCTTGAAACGGACATTTGACAATATTTTAAAAATTCATACTTTGTTACCTTGTGGATCAATCCTAATAAAATTTTCATACATATGGTTGGAGAGAATGTTCAGTTTAATGAAACAATCAGAATTTGTCTATTTCAAAAGTATATTTTCCTCAAATTTTGGAAATTAATAAAAACTTCACTTTGGGCAAGAATTTTTGGCTTGAATGAATGTGTTTCCATACCTTGGTGCAGCGTTTTTTTGCAGTAACTTAAAAACCATCCATCCAATCTCAACAAAACTACTCATGCTGTGGGGCAACAGCTTGGTCAAACATACACTCCGTTCACATGACTGTCACATGATATGCATTAGAGTAGAAAATGAATAAGTGGCCTCCTGCATGCAGGGTTTTGTGGGATCCAGCTAGAGTGTATGGGGAGACAATCTGGTAACTGTTGCAGGAACAGTAGCAAGAGAGTAAAGTATTTCACACAAAATGCCCTGTGCGCACTCTACAGTCTACTGCACCTTTATTTTCAACTACTACACATTACCCCCATTCCCTTTTTTTTTCTCATTTTAATATGTGAGTGTGCATGAGAAAACCCACAATATGTCGACAGAGCTGATTTTGAGAAAAGCGGCTTTGAGGTGAAAATATGGGTCCGACACAAACTTCCAACTTGGCTGTTGTTTAGGGGACCGTGGCATGTTACAGGGTAAACTGTAGACGAGCAGTGAACACTACTCACTATGATCTCTATAACGGCTTTTGTAATTAGGCTACGGTCTCCTAACAAGATCCAAAAACTTCCGACTTGGCTGTTGTTTAGGGGACTGTGGCATGTTACAAGGTAAACTATAGATGAGCAGTGAACACTACTCAGTATGATCTCTACAATGGCTTAGTTATTAGACTAGGGTCTCCTAACAGCAATCACTCCAATATTAATGGGTCAATTAGCTATTGCCACTTTTAGGATTCAATGCCGTTTTCTCAAAATATTGTTTTAGGGGGGTCACTGGCTTCAATTAATCAGAAATGTCTTGTCTTTTATTATGTGTACAGAACTCAAAATGTCATGTTGCCAACTTGTTGTGGGTTTTCTCATGCACACTCACATATATCGTCCCCTTAGAATAACAATTACAAATATGAGCGAGCCCCCACTCACCTCAACGGAAGTCACATTTTTTCAGTTTTGAGTTATGGATATCGCCATAAAGTATGAAATCTCGTCTTTAATTTGGCGTAATAAATATTGTAATGCTCTTTTTTATCGCAGCTTTTTAAAGACACCTAACCCCGGTGAAAAACGGAAGTAACTTATGAGAAAATCGCCATTAAAGATGTAGGAGCGGTGTTCGTGCTCGGCGAGATGGGTGGCCCTACTATCTCCTAGCAGCGGTACTTGTAATTGACCTACGGCTTTCAAAGTTTGCATGTCTGTGCCAATATAAATGATACACATTCTATAAACATTTTGTGACAATTGGTGTATTGATTTTGATGTTATTGGGAGTTCAATGAACCCCATTATTGCTGTGATATTCGACGTCAAAGGCAAAATTAAAGGCATTAAAAGCAACATTTATCATATTTAGAGGCTGATTTGAGACCTAATATTTTCACAGAATATAGAAAAATGGTTGACCTTAAAGTATCGATCAAAATGAAAATAATCGTCAAATAATCGGATATTTGTGTTTCGTCGCGATTTTCTCCGTTTGGTCCAGTGCGACTTTCGTTAAGGTTAGTGGGGCTCGCTCACAAATGGTCATGCTAAAGCCTTGATATTCCAAAACTACGACCATGATGAACCGTCTATTTCTAGGCGTTTCTCCAAAATTGGTGTGTTAGATGTATAGGAACATTCAGATACGAAATTAGATTTTGTGCGAAATACAATTTTTAAAAATATTTTTAATTCAAATTTTAAGGAAAACAGGCTCCACAGAAGCATATTTAATGCTGAATTTGTTAATATTCTTTCAGCATAAAAAAATCTACAGATGATTACAGTAGCTGTAAGATGACATAATAATACCATGTTTATCCTCATTGCCTCTCACTACACAGTCATCAAATAACAGTACATCCCTTTTAAATGACAGAGTTCTAACTCCCTTCAGTCAACTTTTGAGAAATTGGTGATTGAAGTGTCACGTGATCATAGCTTTTGATGGTGCAACTTTTTTTCTTCTTTTTAGTAATACATACAAATTACGCAAAGAATCTGCTTGATACTTTTACACACAATAGAGAAGGCCTGCAGAAAAGTAGTGTGTAGGGTGTAACTCAGTTCAGCCAAAATGTGGAGATATGAGCTTGTCATTCTAAGGGGGCGGCATATTGCTGAAGGTAGTAGGAGGGATGGGCTAAGGTGGGGTGGTTATGCCACAGAATGGGATGAAGTCAGTAGGCTGACCAATTCATTGGTTCAAAACCTGCAAATTTAATTACTACGTCATCAGGTACTGGACAATAGTACAAATGAGAACTAGTGGGTAGTAATCAGTTCATTTTGTCAGGATAGCTGATCAAATTATCATGTAGGTGTTCACCCCCACTCTGTATAATTTTACCCTGTGGATAAACTGCAAATGTATTGCGACTGAAAGGTCCACCTGATTAGAGCTGATTGTCATTCATGGATGAAAATTGACGGGAAATCGTAGGTGGTTGCAGGAGGCTCCTGGTAGGGTTTCCTTCTGTCCTATCGTTCTGATATAATCATTCTGTTGTCTTAACTTCTTCCTGGCACAATAGAGCTGTTATCGTGTTGACGTGCGCTCTCCAATCTCAAACTTAAACTAGCGGGAAATCCCACATGGCTGCAATCCTGATGCCCCAGCGGTAATTTGTTTCGAGTGCTGGTTGCTGGCAGTTTTGAAATGCGGCAATCAGAAACCTGAAGTCTCGCATTTCAACTTCATGCATTGGACAAAGCCAGACAGAACCTCACAACGTACTGACCACATACGGGTGCATAGTATTTTATATTATGTCATTACTGAATAGTGAACAAAACTCAGTATTTTCTCTCTTTGGCTCTCTAGTGAGACTACGTGCCCCTTACAACTTTGTTGCTGGCATTTTCCTCATTACATGCACATTTGTGTGGTGTGCTGTATGTTTGTTGATGAAACAATACAAGATCTAGTACATGTTTACATCGGGTAATGAAACAGTACCAGCACATGTTTACATTGGGTACTGTTGTGTTTGCAGGATTTTTGTTGATGAAACAATATTAGATCTAGTAGTAGTACATGTTTACATTGGATACTGTAGTGTTGGCAGGAGTTTTTTTGATGAAACAATACTAGATCTAGTACATGTTTACATTGGGTACTGTAGTGTTGGTAGGAGTTTTTTTGATGAAACAATACTAGATCTAGTACATGTTTACATTGTGTACTGTAGTGTTGGCAGGAGTTTTGTTGATGAAACTATACTAGATCTAGTACATGTTTACATTGGGCACTGTAGTGTTAGCAGGAGTTTTGTTTCATTAGACAATTGCATTCAGAAGACTGCCGCACGGCCGAAATATCGACCCTACGGTTTGACGCTGTTCCGACATGTTTAGTACTCCTAATTTTACTACTTCCGGCCGTCTTTCTACCCAAGAATCCATTATTCTGGTAGTCTAAAGGAAGAAATTTCGTGTGGACTTGGCAGCAGAGGGGTTAGTTGCTTTCAGGAAAAATAATTTGGCTTCACTTTCACCCATGCAATGTCATTCTTCCACAGGGCAGTCTTGATCTCATCGATCAGCTGGTGGCAGCTGATGCAAACATCAATTGTCAGACTGCCGTCTCAGGTCACACCCCATTGATGTCGGCAGTGAGTGTCGGAAAAGTCGAGGCTATCAGCAAACTTCTTACACTCGGAGCTGATGTGACTGTTCAAGATGTCAAAGGCCAAACACCTCTCCATATGGCTCATTTCAAAACAGGTCAGGCAGTTTTTTCACTGTGAAAGATCTCACATATTACAGTACAGTTGTGCCTAGTAATAAAAGAGTGTCTTAGACAGACATGCAAATGCCAAAGACTGAGACGGGAGCAGGTCTATATTCCCTCAGGTCTATGTTCCCTAAGCCAGTGACTCAGTGTCCCGTCAGGTCTATGTTCCCTCAGGTCTATTGGCGTTTCTACAGGGGAGCCAACCTCGCCTCCAATATAGCTGTAATCGAGCTGAAGTGAACGTAAAACGAGAACAAAATACCAAACTTGTTATATTTGTAGATATAAAAGCAATAAGCCAACCCAACAAACAAGATATAAAGATCAGAACATTTAATAACTCGTGTTCTTCATTTAATTAATAAGAAAACAAGAAATAAAACATTGAATTTGAGAAAGCTCATCATAATTGAAAATTTTACCTTCCATGAAGCTGCCAAAGTATAGTATGTGAATGCCAATCTGGCAACCCTGGTTACTGATTTTTTTTTTTTTCCAAACTGGGCAATGGCACAACGTACTTGTTGCTGGGTGACTATCCTATCGATTACGGATTCACCGATTACGTGTTCACTGTTGGTGTAGGCCTATGTTGTTTGCCTGAGGGAACATAGAGCCGAATTGAGGGAACTTAGGCCTGAGGGAACATAGAGCTGACCCCACTGAGACTCTCACTATACAAAGATCTTTACCAAAAACTAAAACTGTGTGTTTGTCCATCTCATCCCCTTTAATTGCTTTTGAGAAATGTGAATTCCAAAATTTAAAATGACTTTGATTGAAGCAGTGGCAGAATAAACAAAATACAAAAGAAGAAAAAAAATAATTTCATTTTGGAGGAGCATGACTATATATGTTATTGAAAGATTGGAGGATCCTGTATACATGATTGTGTAAGTGATGTTAATTTCCTCTTTTGTGCAAGATACAAGATTTGTAAAGCAAAGACGTTTTTTTTGTGTGTGTGTTTGCTGGAAAACTTGTAAGAGTAACTTATGTGAATAATGAATGGTACATTTTGGAACTCTTTCTAATTTGTCAGCAAATTGTCTTTAATGATCGGTAGTTATATATTTGGGGTTTATTTGACTACAAGAAAACTCATCGAGACAACTGTCCCCACTGCAGCACTTCCCTGTTTGGAACACTTTCGAACTTACAAACAACTATTGTGTCAAGGGGTATTTGCCATGTTGTTGTATCCGACATTTTGTCAATTTTGAGGTTTTGTCATGAAAATGGTTCTCTCACTCCTAAGTTTATTAGCTATAAGTGTCATATGGATGTCTTAGGCATTTTTATGCAAGTTTCCATTTGTGAGTATGCATGAGAAAACCCACAATGAGTCGAAAACATGACATTTTGAGTTCTATACACATAATAAAAGACAAGACATTTCTGATAAATTGAAGTCAGTGACCCCCTTAAAACAAGATTTTGAGAAAACGGCATTTAATCCTAAAAGTGGCAATAGCTAATTGACCCATTAATATTGGAGTGATTGCTGTTAGGTGACCGTATTCTAATAACTAAGCCGTTATAGAGATCATACTGAGTAGTGTTCACTGCTCATCTACAGTTTACCCTGTAACATGCCACGGTCCCCTAAACAACAGCCAAGTCGGAAGTTTTTGGATCTTGTTAGGAGACCGTAATCTAATTACAAAGCCTTCATAGAGATCATAGTGAGTAGTGTTTACTGCTCGCCTACAGTTTACCATGTAACATGCCACGGTCCCCTAAACAACAGCCAAGTCGGAAGTTTTTGGATCTTGTTAGGAGACCGTAATCTAATTACAATGCCTTCATAGAGATCATAGTGAGTAGTGTTTACTGCTCGCCTACAGTTTACCCTGTAACATGCCACGGTCCCCTAAACAACAGCCAAGTTGGAAGTTTGTGCCGGACGCATATTTTCACTTCAAAGCCGTTTTTCTCAAAATCAGCTCTGTCGACATATTGTGGGTTTTCTCATGCACACTCACATTTTGAAACGACTCAATCAAAACCCTGATTTTACACAACTCTTCAAACTTTCAATCTTCATTTCCTTGAAAAGACAAAAATGTACATACAACAAAAAGGCAAATATCCGTTGATTTGATCTCACACCAGTTTTGATCCAAACCTACATGGTGTGCATTTATGCTGGAATTTGTAGTGGTCATAAAGATGTCACAGGCCAATTACTTGATGGCCTACAAAGTTGTCAGCAGTCATTCCCTCGTGGAGGTAATCAAAATACACAGAAATCAAAGGAAGCATAAGTTAAACATTGTTCTCTTCCAAAACCTAGCTTGAGATGACCAATGTCAATTCTAAAAATTTTACTTCTTTATGACCTGCGGCAATGGAGGAGTTAGCGGAGAATGCCCCTCAAATCCATCTTTAAATCGTGGGGTAATTGCCATATTGTTGTATGCAACATTTGCTGGTTTTGAGACTTTGTCATGAAAGTGGTTCTCTCACTCCTAATTTCAGTATGTATGAGTGTCATTCCAATCAGGTAAAAACTTTTCTAGGCATATGTTTGTGACATAATGTTTTATGCGTTTTAACCCTTTTGCTGGCCAAACTTCACTCCTCATTTTCTCGAAAAGACAAAAATGCACATACAACAGTGTGGCAAATACCTGATGATATAATATCTAAATCAGTTTTGCATGTTCCAGAAATGTTGGATAAGTCAGTCTGTGCTTGGACATGATTTGCTGTTTTTTAGGAGAAATTTTATGTGTCTGCATTTGAAAGCAATCATTATGATGAAATTAGAAGGTATGCTATGGCTGTTAAAAGAGGATAGGCTTACCGAAATGTTCCAAAATTTCTGTTTTTATGTCCGTATAAGTGAGAGCGAGTTGCAAAACGTACACATGGAACTCGGCAAGACACAGGATGTGGCTTTTACCTTCACTGAAAGGAAAAAAGTCATGTAGTTTGTGATGGATGAATGAAATTGTGGGTGTATTATATATTATACTGTTGGTGTGCTCAAGATGGACAATTTTCAAAGTTGAGCCCTATCGACCGTTTCCACGCTACGTTTTAAAGTCTGGCATTCCTAGTTTTTCCTGTCTGTGTTTTGTAAAATTTTCTTCTTTTGGTGTTGTCTCTTGTTAGTTTCATGGTACTGTCCGGTGCGGTATTTAAATTATATTATCATGGTGTGTAAATGGTGCGCATCAAGATGTAGAGGAAAACATGCTTTGTGAGTGTCCATGCGGGCTAGGCCGGTGGTTCTCAACATATGTCAGGGGATGGAAATGCAGAAGAGTGTGACTTGGGAGTGAAACAGATGAAAAAGGAGAAATATAGTGTGGTGAGACCATGAACGAAGGATGGTTCGGGGGACAAGTAGAAGGCAGCCACTGACTTGTTCAGCAGCATGCATCAATGGGTTTTATGACTAGAAAAGGCCTGTTTCATTTAGTGCATCTGGAAAAGAATGCTGCCTGTTCTATAATGAATAACAGCATGCCTATTATTATTATAGTAAGGCTTGGAAAAACTGAATATCATAATCTGTGTGTAGTCTGTCTTCTTGTGACATGTGTCATTCTGTTGGATTTAAGTAAGGATTGGGGGAAGGGATGGGGTTGGGTTGGGGGTGGGGGAAGGGAATAGAAGTGGTGTGATGACAGGAACTTTAGAGCCTGAGGGGGGGAAGGGAATAGAAGTGGTGTGATGACAGGAACTTTAGAGCCTGAAGGGGGGAAGGGAATAGAAGTGGTGTGATGACAGGAACATTAGAGCCTGAGGTGGGAAGGGAATAGAAGTGGTGTGATGACAGGAACTTTAGAGCTTGAGGGGGGAAGGGAATAGAAGTTGTGTGATGACAGGAACTTTAGAGCCTGAGGGGGGGGGAGGGAATAGAAGTGGTGTGATGACAGGAACATTAGAGCCTGAGGTGGGAAGGGAATAGAAGTGGTGTGATGACAGGAACTTTAGAGCCTGAGGGGGGAAGGGAATAGAAGTGGTGTGATGACAGGAACTTTAGAGCCTGAGGGGGGAAGGGAATAGAAGTGGTGTGATGACAGGAACTTTAGAGCCTGAGGGCGGAAGTGAATAGAAGTGGTGTGATGACAGGAACTTTAGAGCCTGAGGGGGGAAGGGAATAGAAGTGGTGTGATGACAGGAACTTTAGAGCCTGAGGGGGGAAGGGAATAGGAGTGATGCGATGACAGGAACTTTAGAGCCTGAGGGGGGAAGGGAATAGAAGTGGTGTGATGACAGGGACTTTAGAGCCTGAGGTGGGAAGGGAATAGAAGTGGTGTGATGACAGGAACTTTAGAGCCTGAGGTGGGAAGGGAATAGAAGTGGTGTGATGACAGGAACTTTAGAGCCTGAGGTGGGAAGGGAATAGAAGTGGTGTGGTAACAGGAACTTTAGAGCCTGAGGGGGGAAGGGAATAGAAGTGGTGTGATGACAGGAACTTTAGAGCCTGAGGTGGGAAGGGAATAGAAGTGGTGTGATGACAGGAACTTTAGAGCCTGAGGGGGTGGTGGGAAGGGAGTAGAAGTGGTTTGATGACAGGAACTTTAGAGCCTGAGGGGGGAAGGGAATAGAAGTGGTGTGATGACAGGAACTTTAGAGCCTGAGGGGGGAAGGGAATAGAAGTGGTGTGATGACAGGAACTTTAGAGCCTGAGGGGGGAAGGCAATAGAAGTGGTGTGATGACAGGAACTTTAGAGCCTGAGGGGGGAAGGGAATAGAAGTGGTGTGATGACAGGAACTTTAGAGCCTGAGGGGGGAAGGCAATAGAAGTGGTGTGTTAACCCACGGCTCTGTTAGAAAATGGCGACCGCAAGTACTGTATCAGCCTGCTTTATTCTCGATAAGGCAATAATCCCGGATACCAACAAACCGGTCGGGGGCCTAGAAATTTGTCAGGCATGCGAGGACGTCGCCGGGGAAAGATCAATTCATGGGGCCCAAAAAATATCGGGGTTGTGGAGAATCTACCCTCTGTCTATAGACGCGAGGAGATTACTGCTTATTGAAGGGATTGAACTGAGGGGACAATCTTTAACTGTCCTGGACAAAAATCCCTTCATCGTGTCTGGTGGAGGAGAGAAGCCGACAACGAAACTTATAATCGGTAATGTGCCAATTTCAGTCGCAAACAGCGAAATTGAAAGCACATTGAAAAGGCTGGCTGTTAGTACGCGATCACAGCTGAAAGAAGAAAACTATAGGGACGAACAGGGCGGCTTGACCCGTTTTAAAACCGGCAGGAGGTTTGTTTACATTGACCTCCCAGCCTCGTCTCTACCAAAAACAGCTAAGGTGGGGAATCATTTCTTGGCCTTTCTCTACTATAGAGAGCAAGAGCGGGGGGTGAAAACAAAAGTAGCAGATACTAAACAGGTAGAGGTGGAGACGGAAAGAACGTCTGACACAGAAAACTCAGAAAACGTGAAAATAAATGAAACACAAACAAAGCAAAAGAACGTAGAGGTCGAGCCTGAGGGTGAGAGTGAGAGAACAGAGGCAATAGAGAGAGCAAGAAATGTGCTCACAAAAAAACAAAGTACCCTGGATCTTTTTAGAGCGGGAGTAAGAAGGCCACGATCAGCGGACGGTAACACCAAGAGACAGCGCAATGCCAGCTCGGAGAGAGCAGGCGAAAAGAGAAAAAAGGGCGAGAGAGTACCTGGTGATAGAGGGAGTGATGGGGGGAATGAACGGGAGGGGGGAGGTAGGAAAATGACTGGGGCAGGAGAAGAACAGGCTGAAAAACAACAACAAAACAACGTCGATTGGTTTGAGCAGGGAAACAGTGAAACTTAATCAGTCACCATAGAGGAGTGTTTCGATTCACGGACTTGGCCTGTTCACGGACTTCGTTTTTTTTTTGGACTCTGATCTCTACCCACGCCTGCCCTTGTAGGTGTTCCGTCTTTATCTCTCTCGCGCGCTCTTTCTTTCTTTCTTTCTTCCCCTGTCTCTTTATCTATCTCTTTCTTAGACATTGTCCATGAAAATAGTGTCCCTTAATTGTCGGGGCCTTCACGGACAATTAAAACGCCGATTATTATTTAAGACATTTCAGCAGTATGACATTGTCTGTCTACAAGAAACCTATGTATCTGAAGCGAAAGCGACTGAATGGATGAGAGAATGGACGGGTGAATTTTTTTTCTGCCCTGATACTAATAGGAGCAAAGGCCAGATCATACTAGTGAACAGAATGTATCATGTTGACAAGTTAAAATTCCTGACATTTGATACTCGATGTATAGGAATTGAGTTCGAAAGACAAAATAAACTGTACACGATATTAAACTGTTATGGTCCAGCAAAGCCGCAGGAACGTGAAAGCTTTATAGAGCGGCTGAGTGACATCATGAGTGAGATAGACCGGAGCAGTCTAATAGTCTGTGGAGATTTTAATATGATCTTAAACAATGATTTAGATATAATTTCTGGTGCACCGCATGGAAAAAAAGAAGTAGAAATGTTTTCAAAGTTTGTACAGACATGGAATCTAGATGACTGTTGGAGGGAATTAAACAAAGGCACAAAAGAATTTACATGGTCTAGGAAAGAACCCTTCGTGGCCAGAAGACTCGACTATATTTTTTGCGATAAAGAACTAATGCCATGTGTAACAAATACTGAAATTAAATATTTTTCGTCCACAGACCATCGCGCAGTCACTATAGAATTTCTAGAACACAATTTCCCGCGAGGCTCTTCGAGGTGGCAGTTTAATGCTTCATACATCAATAATAATCGTTTTTTAAAACATATGAATATATTTATATCCGATTTTATAGTAGATAAAGAAATGGATAATTTAGATTATCGAACAAAATGGGAACTGCTGAAAGCAGCAATACGCCTAGAATGTATACAATACAGTAAAAGTCACCCAGTCAATAAATCTAACAATAGTAAATTGGAAGAAGAAGTCAATGCTATGTCGAAGCGTATTGCACATTCCCCAAATGATATACATTTACAGGAAGAATATGAAAATATGAAAAAGAAATTAGAAGTTGAACAGCTTGCAAAAACTAGAGGAGCAATAATTAGATCCCGAGTCAAATGGATTGAGGATGGAGAAAAAAACACAAAGTTCTTCTTAAATTTGGAAAAAGCCAGAGGGACGTGTAATATAATAAAACAGGTTAAAAATGCGAATGGTGAAATAGTTAGAGACCCGTCAGGTATTTTGGAAGAAACACAAAAATATTATGAAAAACTTTATACTAAAGAAGCATCAGTGACAGCAGTTGGTAATAAATTAGATAATTTCCTAGACAGTATAACTTATGACAGATTAACAGAGGAAGACAAAGAATGGTGTGATCTGGATATTAATATGGAGGAAATGGGGAAAGCATTACAGTTACTTAATAATGACTCGGCTCCAGGATCCGATGGAATTACGGCTTGTTTTTATAAAGTGTTTTGGCGTCTGTTAAAGAAACCTCTACATAATAGTTATAAAGAATCGATAGAGCATGGGGAACTTTCGGTTAGTCAGAGGCGGGGAATAATAACTATGCTACATAAAGGCAACAATAGCAATCGAGAAGATCTCACTAACTGGCGACCCATAACATTAACAAATGTTGACTACAAGATTTTTACAAAAGTGTTGGCGTCGAGACTGCAGAAAGTAATAAAAAATATTGTGCATAACAACCAAAGTGGATTTATTAAAGGACGGGCAATTACGTCACATATTAGACTGATTGATGACGTCATAAACTATGCAGACAAAGAAGGTGTGGGAGGCTTGATTGTGTCATTGGACTACCAAAAAGCCTTCGACACAGTAGATAAAGAGACAATATTGGAAGCTCTTGATAGATTTAATTTTGGTCCCAAATTTATACATTATATTAAAACCATAATAACAAATACGCAGAGTGCTGTAAAGAATGGAGGGTGGATCTCTAAATGGTTTAAAACAGAGCGAGGCGTTAGACAAGGATGCTGTGTTAGCCCTCTCCTTTTTATTTTGGTCGTAGAATGCTAGCAATAAAACTTAGGAATAATGAACAGATAAAAGGTATTATGACTCAAGGAAATATGAAAGATAATCTGAAACTCCTGCAATATGCAGATGACATGACTTTACTCTTAAAAGATAAACCGGATCTCTGTAGAGCATTGACAGCAATTGAACAATTTACAAATATCTCGGGGCTAAAACTTAACAGAAAAAAATCAGTGGGAATATGGGTGGGAAGTTATAAACAAAGGGAGGAAAGAGGGGAAGGTATAACGTGGGTAGAAAAGGGAGGCAATATAAAAATATTAGGCATATATTTTAACGCGACAGTGGAAGCATCTAACATCTCAAAAAACTGGATGGAAAAAATAGACAGTATTAAAACTCTGATTCAGAGATGGTCCAAAAGAAATATGTCATTGTATGGAAAAACTATAATAGCCAAAACTTTTTTACTGTCAAAGATAAACTATACTATCCAGGCCTTATCTCTACCACAGAAAGCATTATTTGAAGTGGACCGAATTATATTCAAGTTTCTGTGGCAAAAAAAGTACTCAAATAAAAAGGCTTTCGAAAAAGTTAAGAGACACACTTTATGTAGAGAACCAACTGAGGGGGGTTTAGGAGTAATAAGTATAAAGGACCAGCAAAATGTCTTTCTTATAAAGTGGTTTAAAGAAATATGTTTACAGAAGTCATACCCCAAAACAGGAGTAAAATTAGCTAGTTATCTCTGCAAAAACTTAGTAAGCTTACCCTATTTAACAAAATCGAATGTGAAAGCAAAAGAAGTAAAAGCAATAGGATCAATAAACTCAGTTTTTTGGCAGAATGTAGTCAAAATTTGGTTAGACCTGGAAAAAAAGGATGGGGCAAAAGAAACTGATATTGATGCAAATAGTATAGGTGGACAAGCTATATTCAATAACAATGACATTAGATATAAAAATAAGCCACTGTGGATAGATAAATGGGTGAGAGCGGGTATTAAATATGTATGTCAGATGTTTAAAGAAAATGACTGGAAAACTTTGCAAGATATTGCCCAGATAACTGGACACTATCCCGGAATTTACTTTGATTATTGGGCAATTACAAATGCAATAAAAAAAGAATGGAAGGAAATTTTTGTTAAAGTCAAAGCGGAAGACAGACCTGTGTTAAATACAGAAGACGAGATAGATGAAAAGGCAAAAGATATCTTTAAGTTAACGAATAAAGAAATAAGAAAGAAGTTAATAAACAATAAAAACTCCGCGATTTGCAGCATTGGATTCTGGAAACGGAAATATGATATTGACATACAACCTTACTTTGGTTCTGGTTTTAAAGCTTGCAAAGAATCCAGACTGAGGCTCCTGCACTTTAAGATTTTACATAACATTTACCCAACTAATATTCTCTTACAAAAAATGAAAATAAAGGAAAGTAATAAATGCGAACACTGCAAAACACCAGATTTCATTGAGCATTTCTTTTTTCACTGTGAAAAACTGAAAAATTATTGGCCCTGTGTGGCTCAATACATCTTAGGTAAAACTGGGGAAAAAATTGAAATAAATGAGAGAACTGCGCTATTTGGAATTATACGTGAAGATTTCGACCACTTGGTAAACAAAAATACCGTTAATGATATAAACTCTATACTACTGGTTGCCAAAATGTGCATCAGTAAAATAAAATATGGGAAATCAATTAATCTGAAATTTGCATTTGAGTCAGAAATGCAAATAAGAGAAAAGTACCTTATGTCGACAATAGATAAATAAACAAAGCATGAAAGATGACTGGAACGCATGAAAGAATGAGTGAGGAAAAAAAAAAAAAAAAAAGGCAATGACGAAAAGATGAAAATGCAAAAACTGGTACATGTATTTCAAAGTGCATGAAGTAAAGCTAATGTACACTCAGATCATAGTCTACTATTATTATGTTACTGCTGATACTGTATTATCATTATTTGGTAAGAAAATATTAACAGCGACCAGTAATTACATTCTGACATCGCTTGTGGCCTCCTCCTCTATATAATGTTTTCTCTCTCTTACCATGTAGTTATCTGTCTAGTTATTTATCTGTCTAATTATGTATTTATTTATTTAGTTTATTGTCAATAGCCTTGGTTTATATATTTTTTATTTTTATTTTTATTTTTATTTTTTTTTATTTTTTTTTTAAATTCTCATTAATTTTTATTTATTTTTTAATTTTTAAAATTATTTCGTGCTTCAATATTGAACTGTAAAACAAGTCAGCTGATAATGAGAAGACCTGAAAGGTTCGAGAACAGCTGACAACTCAGAGTTCAATAGTTGAGAGTTCTGGGATATAAAAGACTTCGGAGGAGTCCGACCCCCAGGACATCCCCTATGGACAGCTATATTGTTAAGCACTTATTTATCAACTTGTTTATCTTATGTCACACTTATACATACTTATCTATTATCTTTCAGACTATACTTTTCGGATTCCACTACTCCATATCTAACTATGAAGATAATTAATTTGTTTTTTTTTTTTTTTTTAATTCTCATTAATTTTTATTTATTTTTTAATTTTTAAATTATTTCGTGCTTCAATACTGAACTGTAAAACAAGTCAGCTGATAATGAGAAGACCTGAAAGGTTCGAGAACAGCTGACAACTCAGAGTTCAATAGTTGAGAGTTCTGGGATATAAAAGACTTCGGAGGAGTCCGACCCCCAGGACATCCCCTATGGACAGTTATATCGTTAAGCACTTATTTATCAACTTGTTTATCTTATGCCACACTTATACATACTTATTTATTATCTTTCAGATTATACTTTTCGGATTCCACTACTCCATATCTAACTATGAAGATCATTTGTATATGTATGCTCAAGTATATAGCTATATTTCACTTTCAGATATAAGTATTTAATTATTGGCAATCACTGAGTCATGCACAAAATGAATACATTACAGATCGCATTTCAATCTGAGCCAAAAAAAAAAAAAAAAAGAAGTGGTGTGATGACAGGAACTTTAGAGCCTGAGGGGGTGGTGGGAAGGGAATAGAAGTTGTGTGATGACAGGAACTTTAGAGCCTGAGGGGGGAAGGGAATAGAAGTGGTGTAATGACAGGAACTTTAGAGCCTGAGGGGGTGGTGGGAAGGGAATAGAAGTTGTGTGATGACAGGAACTTTAGAGCCTGAGGGGGGAAGGGAATAGAAGTGGTGTAATGACAGGAACTTTAGAGCCTGAGGGGGTGGTGGGAAGGGAATAGAAGTTGTGTGATGACAGGAACTTTAGAGCCTGAGGGGGTGGTGGGAAGGGAATAGAAGTTGTGTGATGACAGGAACTTTAGAGCCTGAGGGGGTGGTGGGAAGGGAATAGAAGTTGTGTGATGACAGGAACTTTAGAGCCTGAGGGGGGAAGGGAATAGAAGTGGTGTAATGACAGGAACTTTAGAGCCTGAGGGGGGAAGGGAATAGAAGTGGTGTGATGACAGAACTTTAGAGCCTGAGGGGGTGGGGGGTGATTGGCTGAACAAGATTGAGAACCTCTGGGCTAGGCTGTCCCACAGACTAATAAATAACCAGACTGGAAACACAAGCTTCGGGCTGTGTCGTTTTTTATGGAAGTTAATGAGATGCGGCCGTATAACCAACGTGGCCGCCGCTCGGGAAATTCCGATTCTAGCTCTATCTGCAGTAGAAATTTCTTTTTATTTGTCAAGATTGGTGGTACATGTATACCTATCCTTTCATTTTATTGTCTACAGCTGCCTTTTTTTTTTATTGTTATAAATGATGACCGTCTGGACTTTTAACGACCGCTGCATTGTAGCTATGCTGAAGCGTCGGTCGCAACCATGTGGCGGATGGTTTATGACCTTTTGCAGTTTTGTGACGTCACACAATGGGCTCATCCAGTCTGTGTTATTTATTAGTCTGTGGGCTGTCCTGCCAGTATAAATAAAGGCTGTATACATTCCTATGCCTAATCCTGTCTTTATCCTCAATCCTAAATGTTATCGAATCCCTAACCCTGCCTCTTACCTTTTCCATAAAAAAAACAGGAGTAAAACCAAAAGAAAATCTGAAAGAATAATTATGGATGTTGTTGGGAGTATTTCGAAAAGAGCTCTCTAGCTCTGGAGTCACAAAAGGCTTAAAAAATATGTACCCCTTGCGCAAAAAACTTGGGGTAAGTACGTCCTTGTAACAACATTGATGAATAAATAATCATCAGCTGTTCTCTTATTTTGTAGGAGGTGAACCCACTGAGAGGGTCATGGAAGTCATTCTTGCTGGAGGTGCTGCCTTGGACATTCGAGATGAGGGAAAACTGATCCCTCTCCAGCGGGGGATTGTAGCCGGGGTCCTAAGACGCAGAATGTCATTACAATGGTTACAGTTGTTGTGCCAGGCGGGATCACCACTGGGCCCAGATGATTACACGATGGGCAAGTAAGTCAGTGTGCAAAGAATGTGTTTGTCAAAATTGGGCAAAAAGAAAACGTTGTATGTTGCGAAGCCCTGGGTGAGAAATAAAACCCAAACGATACAAAAGCAAACTTTGTTGCGTGATAAATAAAACCCAAACGATACAAAGCAAACTTTGTTTTTAACTTTGTTTGCTTTGTATCGTTTGGGTTTTATTTCTTACGCAGGGCTTCGCAACATACAACTTTTTCTTTTTGCCCAATTTTGACTTTGCATATAGCCCTGCTGCGACCCCACAGTTTTTCTGTGGTTTTTATGATATTTCGTCAAAGAAAGTGTTTGGTGTGACTGTTTTTTCAAACTCATTTCTTCATGAAAGAAGCACAATATTTCCAACATTTTTTGTTTGAACCACCAGAGCTGCACAAAATGAATCTTGAAAGTTCTTTATACCAAACCCAACTGTATATATGTAGATCTAGGTCAAGCTGGCAACGGCACTTGGATTTGGTGCGAAGGCTGTTAGAAGTTACTGTTATATATCACAATTCTTTGCTGAATTAATTTTGGACCACCAGTGTGTAAACAGAGGTACAGAATAAAATTTCCAAGCACACTTTCCGATTTTATTCTAAAAAGTCGTCTCCCTTTTGGGGCTCAAATAATTTGTAAGTAAATAATATGAAAATTTGAATTTTGTACAAAATGGATGTGTCGACTTCATTAACCATAAAAAATTGAGGCAATAGACGAATTTTCATAATTTTTGTTCACATGGTCACAATGTTTTAGCTGCTTACTTGTTCACCCTCAAGTTCCATTCGCCAATGGGAAACAAACGAGATGTCACATGACTTAACCCTTTGAACGCTGGTCCCCCTGTCCTTATGAATTCCTGTCCCTGGTCCCCCAGCCCAAAATTGCCATTTTCATAGACAGTAATATAATGATGGAAACACACAACATTGATGGATAGGGAGCAAATGTGAGTATTATAGAATGTTTTTCTTATCTTTTATCTCCAGTATTGGGCCTTGGTATGCCAGTCGGTCCAGCATGTGGAGCCCTGTTTGATACATAAAAAAAACTTTGCCTTCTGTGCATTCATCACGAAAAGTTCACAAAAAACCTCTCAAACTACGAGCGGGCTTCTAGTTTCTCTTTGTTTACGACTGGGAATAAAAAATAGCAGCCAAACGCAACTTTTGATGACTCAAGAGCACAAATATGCGGTGTCACCCTTCTGACCGCTCTACAGGTCAATAATGTATATATCGCCGTAGAATTTGACCGGTGTACTGGGCAATAGTGTTGAAAGGGTTAATCAGTTTGCATGCTTTCATTTGTGTTTTGAAGTGGCCTTTTTCACCTGGATTAATTTTACTGGGTCTTACAAATTTGTCTGTGTAGATTATGATTGCTTATCTTTCCGTCTTATTTGATGCCACTGATGGCTCGTTTGGCTTCTCCCTGGCTTCACAGAGTTTGCGCTCACAGAGCATCTGTCAACAAAATGGCGGCTTTAATCTGTACCAATTTGTTTGCAACAGATGAAATGGAGGAAGTGTAAAAAACTGATGGCCAGAATAAAAATTTATCAGTCAGTTAAATAGAGAAAGATTTGTGGACGTAATAAAATAGACTGGCGAAAATTGAATGTCATGTGTGTAGGACTTGTAGTGAAAAGCAGTACATCACAGAGGACTTGTCCATAAATTACAAAGTTATATACATACATGCAAACTTAAAAGTCGCTACTGGCTTGGCGGTCTAAGAAGTTGACAGCAGACCCCCCCTCCCCCCCCCCAATCACTGCCCCACCCATCACTCTCTACACTCTCTACATCCATCTTAGCAAACCGAACCACTTCCCCAAATCAAGCAGCAGGGTATCCTATGTTGTAATTTTAGTCGCAAGCACACCGAATAGTTTAAATCAGCGGCCAGCAGGGCCCTACATACGACCGAAAGTGTGCACGTCACGGGTCGTGCGCTCATGAAAAAAAGGGATCGGAGGGGAGCAATCAGCGATACAAAGCAACCTCAAAAGAAAAAAAAATTAAAAAGCAATGTCAATTTTAAAAAATCCAAACTTCGGTGCACCTTCCTCGGTGTTTGAAACCTATATGGAAAATTTGGTTGCTCTAAGTGGCCTAATAAAAAAGCCTTTTTGTGTTCAAAGGTGGAGAATTTGTAAAATCTATAAGGTTGTTGGGCTGTTCAGTGTTGGAACATCTTTAAAACCAGCACTTACGGCTGTTGTGTGGGATCTGTTTGTGTAACTACAAAGCTGAACAGAAAACACTGGGTTGTGTCCTCTTCTCTGCTAGAGCTTTCTATGTCAAGCACTGCTGTCGCCTGCCACTAGCCAGAAAGGCCAGTTTGAATGAGTTTCCAACAGCCAAGCCATGATATTTGTTCATATGTGTAGACAGATTCTGTGCTGTTGTCTCATAAATTGTTTTCTGTTTTTCATCTATCAGGAAATCGCCGCTGTTCTGGCTGGCCTATTCTGGGTTTCTGACAGAAGCTCTGTACTTGGCCAAGGCAGGTTGGGACTTGAGTGAGGAGACCTGGATTGTCTTACCTGGGAAAGATGAAAGACAGGACAGGCTGCACCAGTTCATGTTACAGAAATTCAAGACTGTTCCATCCCTTTTAGCCTGCTGCAGAAAGGTCAGGGCTTTTTTTAAACAGGGTCTCTCATCAAAATATATCGGGGGCCACATTGGTTTAGGGGCAAGGTGCTCATCTTTCATGCTGAAGATACCGGGTTCAATTCCGGATTGGTGCAGGGATGTTGGAATTTGGGGGGGGGGAAGGAGAGGCATTCATATGCCCTGATCCTATGATAGCACTTAGTCTTCTTGGACAAGGACGAAAAACTCGGAGGGCCCTTGTGCATGTTAAAGCTACCTTGGCAGTTGGAAATTGAAAAGAGCCAGCCTAACAAGGCCGCAGCCTGGGCAACATTTAAAAAAAAAAAAAAATGCTACCACAAGGAAAAACCAAAAACATTAACAAGAAAAGTGAAGTGTATGGAGATGCCAAAAGCAGCGAACCTCCTAAGATATAGACCTAAAACACACAAATTTGTTCACATGGACGGGAATCCTGTGGAAATTTTGTGATTTCTGGGTTTTTTTTTAAATATGTTTTTCCTTAGTAAACCCTCTATTGTGTGTTGTCTAGTAGATGTGTGGCCCTATATATTATAGTGTGTTATGTTTGATGGTGATGGGACATATCAAAATTTTGTTTTAATACCAGTGAACTGACTTGAGCTCAGTGATGGCAAAAAGTTTTTTCTTTTAATAGTTAGAAATTCATCCTATATGTTTTGAAACTAGTGAACTGACTCATTCCCAGTTTTAACAGAAATTCATCATTTTTATGTTATAAAATCAGTAAAAAATAACCAATTGTTGCATTTTCAGGTTCTGCGCTCACATCTCAGCATTATTCGAGACTGCCGAGAAATTCTCAGTGCAATTGACAGCCTCCCGATCCCTGTACCCCTCAAGGCATTCCTCAAGCTGCAGGACATCGATGCCACAGACACCTCGGTGCTGGATCCTCCGCCATGAAAGCTCAGCATCAGTCATCTGGAAGTCATGTGACATGTTGTATTCATCAGGCACGTAGAAGTTGGATGAAGGGAGATGTAAAAGATCTGAAAACTGTCATGTGCACCATTTTGCACACTTTGAAAGAGGACCAAAAGTATTGACTCTTTACATTGTTGTCATATGCTAAATCTTGCTTGTTTTTTCTTTCTTTCTTTGGTTTGTCTTTTTGTGTAGTTGGTGAAGGGCTGAACCCAGCCAGTACCCGAGAGTCAGTCCGATGTAGATTTGTATAGGATTTTTGAAAGGCTGGTAGGATTACCGCGCGGAGCGAATTACCTAAATGAAACCAGTGGATTTACATCCTGAATGCTGTCATTCCTATGACCAAACTTGGGTTTAGTCCTACGGATGTGTCTGACACAGGGCGCTGGCTTGGAAATCTTGTTTCCAAAGAGCTTTGTGTCAGTAATTTTCAGCCTGATTGCAGTTGCGCACTCCTGATTGGTTGTGGAATTATTAATGTTCCTGTCCATCTCTATTTTAGTCTTCAAAACGTGCATAGAAAGGAACATAACAGTACATAAGGCGTATTTTCATAGTTCATATCTGAGCCAGAACCTGAACTTCTTCCTGACCGAAAATTTGTTTAGCAAGTTATGACTTGCCTGTTTTGGTCACGCTAAGACAGAGTGGTGGACTGACACACAGAGAGAAGGAGAAAAGAGAATGGAACACAAGTGGATAAATACCATTCTGTAAACCTCCAAATTGAAGAGTTCATATCTATTAGAATAATTGTGGCGTCGTAGATTTCATATTTTTTCATTAGTTAGTCACTAAGTTTGGGTATAAATTCACAACAACATAATTAAAACCCAACGTAGGCTCTAAGGCTTTGGGTTATAGCAAAATCAGATGTTTTTTTTTACAATAATAGTATGTCACAGTGGCATCTTGCCTTTGAATGTATGGGCATCTATACTATATATATTTGTGGACTTGAGATTTTTCGTTGCAAAAGGCTTCTGAACCACTCAACACTCAGACTTCAAATTTTATATGGTGCATCAGAATGGATGTAAAGGTGCACAGTTTTTAATAGAAGTCTCAAGTCTGTGTATTTTTTTTTATTGGAAATTTATTGTTTCGCCATCATTTAGATCTATTTCGAGTCATGGTTCGCCATTTTAAGGTTTCGTTATCACTTCCTGCGATGTGTTCACTATCAAACACACTAACCTGTGCCCAAATCATGCTATTGTACGGGACGCGCAGGGTGTCAACTCACAAAGGCAGAGCAGTAAGACTTATTTAAAAACAAACAAACAAAAATAAAATAAACAAATAGGAACAGGCCAGACGAAGCAGGTCCATAATAACCACCCAGAACTGAAACCAATATTCAAACCGATTTATCCCGGGCAGGGCCGGGGACCTCAGCTAGTACTATATACATCAAAAGTCATGAAGCGGTTATGGGGGGGGCAGGTAAGAGTGGAGATTTAAGAAGAATGAATACACTGGGGAGACTTGAAGAGGAACTGGCTGTGGCCTGATGTCTGAGTTGTTTACATTTATTATTTCATAATTACCAGCATTGTTTCTTTACATAGATGATAGAGCTCCTACAGGTCCTTAAAGTCATTCATTTTCTTTTTAAAAAAATGTTTATCTTTTTCAAGTTTGTGCAAAGGTCCTTGGAATTCCCGATTGTCATGACTTTGTTATGGTGTAGTTAGGCAAGTTGCACCAAAACATTTGAAAACTAGATCAGAAAGACTATTGAAATGTCATTAAAAGGCCGGCAATTTTTGTTGCAAAAAGTCCCTAAGTTTTATTTTTAAGGACTTGTCGGAATCCCGCGTGAAGAAGAATACAAGGAAACCGTTGAGTGAATGACAATTCATGTCAATGGATTTGATTGCAAGTGCCAGTTGTGATGTTGACTAGCTCACAATTTACCTCAAGATCACTAATTCTTCTGAAGTAAAAAGCGTAACATAACGCTTATCATGAAAAACAACTGTTGGCCAATCTGGCTAGCACTGATGTTACCAGGCCAATTGATAAAAGGACAGGACTTTTGAAGTTGAGCAAAGTGAATTTGTTGGGCCTCTCTAAGCAGTGTTCCCTCTAAGTTTAGGTAGTCGGCGGGAACAAATTATGTGCACATTTTTTCCTGTGACAACAGTATGTGTGCACTGAATGCTGGTGCAAGTGTTAGCTTGAGATTATGTCAAATATAATTGGCACACTGCCGTGCAAGGGCAGAGTGATGTATGTGCTCCTTTCATAGTTTTGAGAACAACACAAAAAGCTTGTGTGGCGTAGCCAGTCTATGTTAAATGCTTTTATCTTTGGGTTTGCCACACTTGAAACTACTAAGCTGGTAATAGATATGTCTACCTGCCTATGACATGTGTGAGACGATAGAGGCGATAAAGTAGAAAAAGGCCACGCTGTCAGTTACTTCACTCTGTCTTCGCACAGCAGTGCTGCGTGTCTCTCATGGCTAAAACTTCTGGCTAGTTTTCATAATATAATAAAAAACTATGATTCATTGAATGCATTCTACCAATTGACATATTGAGTGAAGATTTTCAACTCACTGACTACCAGCCACCTTTCTTCCCGTCATCCCCGGTGGACCCGTTACGTCAAGAATATTTTTTAAAAAACGCCGCGCCTTTGTTAATCAACACAAGAGACATGTAATTTGGAGAATGGTTTTGCAGTATCTCAGTCTTTGAAGAAACTTTTTATTACCTAAATCATATCCGGCATTGAATTTACGAAACTAGTTATGAAACACCGTTGCTTTTGCTGTCGCTGCTATTGGTGGTTGTGATAAAATTATCATAGCTCGCTTCTTGTTCATCTCATTATGACTCAGCGACTTTCTATGTGACAGGAAATGAATGCACCTTCAAATAAGCCACAATGTCTCTGGTATTAATGCTAAACAAATATTATGGAGTTTGAACTGCAAGGGTAGCAGTAAAAGTAGGTTACCGTAGCAGTGATTGTTACTGTGGTAAAAGTAATCAGTGAGTTCAAAAACAATTAAGAGATTATTTTCATTAAATTATTTTCATTAAGTTTAGTTATTAATGACTTTTGCCGGTGCACACATAAATTTCCTCTCTGTGCTGGTTGCAAAACGTGTGCCCACGCACAGCCAAGCAGTAGGGAACGCTCTCTGTAACGTATCACACAGATGTGACTTGAAATTTTTATTCATGTGGTCCATGCCATAGGCCAGTTGGTTGTTGGTGAAGAGATAATTCCGTGCAAAGTATTCACAATACTGTTGATTCCTAAGATACCTGACATGGGCAAAAATTTTGTTTATGCCCGATAGTCTTGCTCTTCCAAGAGCTTCAATATTTTTTTGTTTCTGTAATATGGCATTGATCAGTGGTTCTCAACCTTTTTCGGGCAATTGTCCCCTGAGGCTCCAAAGTTTCTGTCATTGCTGATCCTATTGGGGGGTAGGATCGAGTACCTAGTCTTCTCAGATAAGGACGAAAAATTCGGAGGGCCCGTGTGCACATTGCGCACGTTAAAGATACCTTGGCAGTTGGAAATCGTAAAGAGCAGGCTGAGCAGGCAGCTGCCCGGCAAAATTAAATAAAATTCATCCCTAGCATTCCCTTCCCCTCCCTCCCTCATTCCCCCGCCCAAATAAAAAACCTGACGACGTGCCTGCTCCAGTTATAACTGGGCTGCAATGGCATAAAAGGCAAATTTCCCAAATGGGATTAAAGAGTTACACGTATACAAAATACCAACACAAATACAAATAAATTTTGTTTCAAAGCTTTATTCATGACAATGCGAATGCTGATTATTCATTAAAAAACAAAAAAAAGTATTCTTTATATCAAAAACACTAAAACAAATAGACCTTTTCAGTTCATAACCCCATCTATGCATGCAGTTGAACAATTCAGTGGCTGCCCTGCATTTGCCCGATAATGCCCACCTTTCATTGTTTTCGCACTCTTATCGCCCTTTTCTTTGTATTTGCCCCCCGGAAATCAAATTTGCTCCCAGGGGGACAATATCGCTTAAGTTGAGAATCACTGTTATAGAGTTTGTCATAATTATTAATCACTGCATTCCATTACAAATAGAAGTGTTACTGTTATGACTTGCTGTTGCATTTGTGAAATCTTGTTGTAAATATATCACATTGTTGCTGTCCAGGAAAGACGTCATATGTCAATTTTACTTGGAATTTTTGCATTGAATATACATCTATTTTGATTTGTATTGTTATGGACTTGTAATAACACTACAGCCCTGCCGGCCTGACAAAGCTATACTTTTGTTATCTAGTAATTTGATGTGTGTTTGAGTGTACTATCTGAGTGTGAGTTAGCTGCCTCTTGTGCAGTCGAAGTTACATCCCCAAGACCTAAATCAGCTCGTGACAACGGAGATGGCTTCATATTCCAAGTTGGGACCTGCAGAGTCCTGAGCATACAGGGCACTGGATGTCTGTTGTTGTCGTGGGGATGGACTCTGCCGGAGGCGATATTTTCTTGCAGTCCGGGCTTTCATGTGGTGCAACTCCTCAAAAGTCCTTGGAGCTTGTCTTGTAATGTCACGCCATTGTGTTCTGTCTTTGGCTCCCTGGGCAAGCTCAGCAGAAGAGGTGTCGCACCACTAAAGACTGTCTTTCCTACTATCTTTGTAGCATTTACGTGGGCGGCCGCTCCGTGGCCCTGCGTTAGCTCTCCAAACAGCAACTGTTTAGGAATGCAGTGGTCATCCATCCTTATGATGTGCCCAGACCAGCAGAGCTGTGATTTCAGGATCGTTATTGGGTATAGACAGTCTTTGCTTTGTTGAGGATGTCTGTACTGGCCACTTTGTTGTGCCACAGGATTCTTCTGAAATTAAAGTGGTGATTTTGACATACGATGGTTTTCCTTATTGCCAACAACATGGGGTAGTTTAGATAATTTTCCCATGCCTTTTTCTGAACTAACTACATATTGATAGTGTTGTACTCTAACAGTGTAACTGGTTTTGGGATTGTTTTCCAGGAGACGAAAAAATCTTTTTCCGAGTTTTTTTTATACAGGACTATATCTTTTTGGTCGTATTAATCAAACAAAGCATGTCTTTCTGTCATAATAACTTTTTTTTTTTTTAAATGTACGACTAGAGCACGACAAAATTCCGCCACAGAAATCAGTTACGCGATTAGAACAGCCACATACACGGGTAGAATTGTAACTATTGAAGGCTTCGAAGCTCAATTTTGCTATTTATAGTGCGTGTAGCCTTCCCATTTGAATAGGGAACCCCTGGAACAGCGTGGTGACTATTTTTAGCTAAAAAAATGAGTTGGTCAATTTTTTCCACTTACACGGTTGGAGTACAACACCATCGATATATGTTTTTGCTTTGGTCATGAGTGCAATAATGAAGTTGCTATCCATTTGATGATATTGGTCAGCCTGAATAATGCACCAGCTTGAGAATAATGATAGTTAGTGAACAGTATCTAATGTATTGGAGCGGTCGGTGTGAGAGGTGACCGTGGTGCCAGTTCATGGCATAGTTGATGCTCCAGTGCTGTTGTGTAGCTTTTGTCGTACTGAAACAAGTTACAGGTAGGGGCTATCCACAAACTAGTGAAGTGTGTATGCTTGATTTTGGTGTTTTTTTTAACCACCCCCCCACACACACACACACACACACATCCTGACATGCTCTTCATAGTGCATGGCTTCAACTTAATTAAGATGTTGTTTGAATGTGTATGCTACAGCTTTGACATTCCAAAACTGGGACCGTGATGTACCATCTATTTCTAGGTGTTTCTCCAAACTTTGTGTTTGATGGATAGGAACATTCAGATCTGAAATTGGACTTTGTGTGCAATAACATGTACAACTTTGAAACTCTGATATTAGGGGGACATACTGTTTTACATAGAAAGCTATAGACCCATTGGGAATGACATATCAGAGTGTTTTTGTTTTGTTCTTCCTACACCGAAGATGGCCAGTGGATCAGCTGAGAGTGTAACTTCGAGATATGTCTAAGCGGTTAAAATGCCTGCTGGTTGCATTGCAGTTCACTGTTACGACAGGGGTGGAAAGGATGGATCCAAGCTGGTCAGATCCCCTACCATCCGTGTGAACAAGGGAAAGGAAGTGAAAGAATTGACTAAACAAAGTAAACGTCTCTCATGTGCATGTACAGACATGCCATTGTTTACTGTAGTTAACTACTTTTAGCTCGCCGCCAGTTGGTTCAGGACGCCTCAAATGCTCACAGTGCAAATCAGCCAACGAATCAAAGTCAATGCTACTATCGCCATGGTGACGCGTGGGTCCTCACATCAAAGATGGCCGATATGCGCAATGGGCCTATAGCTGAACGGTGAATACAACTTAGTATTTTCTCTATTTGGGTTTGTAAGTAGATGACATCCCCCCTAGCACCATCCACTTTGAACAATGTTTTTTGGCCCTGTTTGACCAGGCTCAGCAGCAGCAGCAGTGTAAGTAATGGCTGAATCCAGTCATGTTCTTTCAATGTCAAAAAGCTACAGGTCCTCACTGTAAAAGCCTTGGAATTGGAGCCCTGGAATTCTCTTGGGCATTAGTGAAGCCAAAAAAAATCTGAACAAAAATAAACAATTTCATTTTATGTGATTTTCTGGCATCTAAATATCCCGGGAATAGAACATTTTAGTCCTGAAAAAGCTTTCTCAAGGAGGTGCAGAAACCCTTCATGACATTATAGTATCATGTTTACTGGTATTATTTCTCACTACGCATTCATCAAGTAAAAATGCTTCCCCCTAGAATGACACAGTTCTAACTCCCTTCTAGCAACCTTTGACAAATTGATGTTTGAAATGTCATGTGCTCGTGGCTTTTAGAGAAAGAACATTTTTTCCCCATAGTAATATTTACAAATGACACACTGAATCTGCCGGATACTTTGGCATAAAATGGAGAAAGCCTGTATAAATAGTGTGTGGTGAATGGAGATAGAACCTTGTCATTTTACTGTCCCCGCGGAAATTTGCAAAAAAATAATCAAAATTTTGCAACCAAAAATGCAAAATTTGCAACCTGAAAATTATAAATTTTGCAAAAAATTGGCATTGGTTTTTCTTTACCAAAACTTCTAAATTGAATGTATTTCAATAATAATAAAGCTCACGGTTCAGCATACATAGTTTTTCCAGATTAAAAACAGAAACATAAATAACTAAATAAAGATTTCCTCAACATTATGTTAGATTCATGTAACTTTTTAAAACTGCATGAAACTTCAGACAGTACGAATTCAAATCACTGATCTTATTCCATGACTAATTTAATTTTAAGAAAAAAATCACTTGCAGCAAAACCACTCATAGTATACATCTATTCTCCCTTCATCTAATAAAAAAAAAAAAATCACTACTACCGGTGGGCTACTGTACCGGAGTTGATTTGACTATACAACAAAGCCGAAACAAGCGGGCTGTATACTCCCTTTGGTAAACTGAATCTAAATGCAGTTATTCAGTAAGAATATGCTTTCCTAATCGTTTTACAAGTTACCGGTACGGAAGTTCTTTACCAGTAAATAAATTAGCTATTGAATGAGAATGCACTTTACCATTATATACTAATCAATAACTTAGTTAATGAATTGAGAATGTACTTTACCAATCTGTAACGCAGGTACCAAACTATATGTTAGTCAATGAATGAGAACGTACTTTGCCAATCTATAACTTAGTTAATTAATGAGAATGCACTTTATCAATTATAACTCGGTTGTTGAATAAGAATGCACTTCAACAGTAATATAATTACCTTAGTCAATGAATGAGAATGTACTTTGCCAATCTGTATCTTAAGTTTATGAACAAGAATGTACTTTACTGTCTGTACTTTCTCTCACCTCCATCTCTGAGATACTGTTGTTTCACAAAATAACCTGCAATACATGCATTTCTTTCACACTGTCATTCCAATTGCTGCTTTAAAAGGGCGTAATGTTTGTTTTTATTATAAGCGCAACAATGTTACCCATCAACGACTGTTGCAGAGAAGATTTGGAATGACTATCGGTAGATGTTTTGTTTAAAGGAAACGCGTCATGTGAAGAACACTTTGACTTGAGACATCTCTTCTAATTAAAACCAAAACAACGTAAATATTTAGATCTAGATCAGATGCGTGTTATAAAAATAATTTACAACTGAGCAGTTTTGATTATTGCTGGTCTGTCCTAGATTCAACCGCGATTCTTCGACTATTTTCTATAGAATAATTAACTTTCACTTTACTGCCGACTACCCGTGTATTGTTTACCGTCGCGCCCTGGCTAGCAAGTCAGTTCGCACCACAGACTAATAAAATTTATTAGTCTGTGGTTCGCACCGAAGTCGCATGACGCTAGTGCTAGATACGGGGAGCACCCGAAGTGAAGCTTCTGGTTATTTCTACATTCTTTAAACGTCTCCTAAGAGAACTGTTTTTGCCTGTCCTTCGCAGTTGTCTTCTCTGCACATTTCGCCTTGGGTTTGGGTTGTTTTTTTGTCACAATTATAGGTATCCATTTTTCAGTTAGACTTGGGATACGATACCATTTGGCGCGAGCAAGTCAGCGAAAGTACCGCTAGGCCTAAGCAAGGGGGATCACTATGTTTAGTTGTACCGGTGTAACAGGCCAAAATATACCCCAGCCCCAGATTATAACCCTTATACCCCGGGGTTACTTTGGGCTAGGCCAGACTATACCCCCCCTCCCCCCGAGTCCAGATTATACCCCCTACTTTAAAAAAAATAAAACAAGTCAAGATCACTGTCAGGTTCAGGATTCCCAATTCAGGAAGGGTGTGTCCTCCAGTGCCACGGAGCTGGTCTCCTGTGTTACGGAGTGCCCTCCTCTGGTGTTACGAGGGGGGGGGGGGGATCCGTTCACTTATGGTTCGACTGCATTTTAATCGAGAGTTTTATGTGGTATTACTTGTTCAATCATGCACTTTCATACCATGCACTGGCACACTACAGAACAACCTGAGTAGATTCAGTTACTCAGACCTGCAGGGCCACATTTATTACATTAAGTATACTAACAATGTTGGCTAGATCTAATTATGTGGTAATGATAAATATCAGCAGCATCAATTTCATAATCAATAATACGTCACTGCCACTCTAGCTCTAGGGTTCCTATAACATCATTCAGCTTCTATGCTCGCTAAATTATCTAATGAATAATTCCCGTATATGTCTAAGATATAGACTGCTTATTGTATGGTACTCAATATACTAATATAGTCTCTGGAGACATAAGGTCATCTCAGATATTTAGATCCAAGTTTATAGGTCTAGGTCTTGCCCGTCGAAGCGACGTCGGCACAGTTAAATGTAATTCAAGGATGGGCTGGTAACTCCCATCCTCACCCAGACAATTCAAACACAATTTACAGTTATGTATTCATACAAAACTACTAATCTATCTGCAGCTCTAGATGAGGTTATTATGCGTGCTGCATTCACGTGGGTGGATTCCTCATCCTCCTATCGGAAACATGCCAATCATCACGAGCTTGGTCCCATTCTTCAACTTACGATTGTTCTGGCACTAAGGCCAGAAACAGTATAGGATAGCGTGGTTCATTTCAATATGGCCTATGGACAAATGACGAGATCCTCATCAGGTCATGCTGCTAATTATACTTGAACCCATCAAGCAGGGCCACACTGACAACATCACAGAAGGACTATTCTGTATGAAGTGAAGAAAGAAGCACGGACCGCAGGACGACATAGACGCCTTCCTTTACAGGTTCGAACTGAACGCACAATTGCAATGGGGGGAAAATAAGGAATTATGGTCTACGTACCTGGCGTCTCTATTGCAGGGGCGAGCGTTAACCTACTTTAAAGAGCTACAGCGCGAAGACGTGCAAGATTACGATAAGCTGAAGGCTTTGCTGCTTCGCCGATTTGCGCGTACCGAGGAATATTTCCGGGAGCAGTTTAGGCGAGCACGTGCGGATACCAGGGAGGACTTTGCTGCCTTCGTCGCGAGACTAACGGAATATTTCGCGAACTGGGTAGACTTGGCGCATGTGGGCGCGGTTTTTGTTAAACTGAAAGACCTAATGCGCTGCTCCGAGGGTCCTGCTGTTGCAGTGTTTCCGGGAAACCGACTGAGCTCGAATACTGGTCCTGTCTCGGTGGGTCCCTCGTACAAGGTGTATGCGAACGAGTGGTACTAGCAGATGATCACTGTTCCGCCTATGACCATTCCGCAGCCTCCGGGCTCCGGATAAGCCCGATCCCAGGTCTGGAGAGACCCGGGGAGAATTTCTCCTCGACCGCCACGTGGTAGCAGCGGGGTAGCCCAAGCTGGGGGCTAGCTAACGGGGACGGGCTGACGGCTGACCTTCCCGAAGCCGTTAAACACTGGGAGCTTTCCGTTGCTGTAGGCAGATGGGGGCAAATTGCCTAGCAGAACGCAGTGGTGGCAGTCCCCGATTGAGGGCCGGGGACTGACCAGATCGATCTTTCGAAAGTCGTGCAGCAAGCACTACGTGACAACGACTAAACAAGACAATGACCGCACGCTGGCGGATGAGAAAGAGAGATTCTGATCACGACGTGATACGAATCAGTCGGTTCAGGCTGTCACCAGCCTCCTTTTGTCTGAAAGGGATCTAAGCAGCGACAAATTCCCACTTTACATGATGGTACAATATGGCAAAAATAAACGTGGGGCTGAGAAACCCAGACATATTCTCCGTAGGGAGGATGGCAGTTACCAGGTCCCCCTGCGCAAGTATGTTACTGGTAACCTGTGTCTAAATGCGAGTGTGAATGAGTGTGCGAAAACCAAGAAGGGGACCCTAGCGGCGAGGGATCCCCCTGCGACACTTAACATGTTGCAGCTCAACGTCTGCGGCCTTCGCCCGAAGGTCTTGGAGCTTACTAAGCTCCTGAAGGCAAAACACATACATGTAGCTCTCATCCAGGAGACTCTACTGAATGGGAGAGGCGCGCATGTCACAGGGTATACCATGTACACCTGCTCGTGTACCAAATGCCGAGGCATTGCCACACTGGTTCGCAATGACATTACGGCGGTGAGGCAGAACGCCCCGACGAGTAACGGTGAAACTGATACCCTCACCCTTACAGTATGGAAGGACGGCGTGTCCTTTACCATCACGAATGTGTATAATCCCCCTAAGGTCCCCTGCGACCTAGGGCTGACAGAGGCTACCTTTAGAAAAACCATCATAGGAGGAGACTTCAACGCACGAAGCCCTGAAATGGGATACACCCCAGAATCCACGAACATCGCAGGAAGAAACGTCGAAGATCTCCTCCTAAGTTCGAACCTGGTCCGGATACAATCAAGCGCCTCCGCGCCTACTTGCTTGCATCGTGCAAACGGCGCGGAGAGTCGGCCAGACATTACGCTTCTATCCGCTGACCTCGTTACCAGACACAGCTACACAGTCCTCGAGGACGTAGGTAGCGACCACCTTCCTCTCCTCGTACAAATCCAGACCAAAACAGCTAAGAAGAAGGAGAAACGTTTAAACTGGAATTACAAGCGAGGTAGATGGGAAGAGTTCAGAGAGACTTTAGGTTTAACTCTGAACGAGGTGGACCCAAACCAGGGTTCTATTGACGAAGCCAACGCCGTACTGACTACGGCCGTGCTCGCAGCTGCTAAGCGGAGTATTCCGCGAGGACTGCAGCCCCTAAATCGCTTGCCCTGGTCAAAGGAACTTGAACAGGCGGTCCGACAGCGTAAGAGGGCGAGAAGAAAAGCAAAAACGAGCACGGCGGCAAGGATCGAGTACAATAGATTGACCGCCAAAGTCAAACTGCTATCCAGAAGCACCAAGAGGGCAAAGTGGTTAAACCTGTGCGAGTCTCTGAACGTGGACCCAAGTGGTGGCCGAGCGTGGACCGTCCTGAATCGCCTTAATCGGGGGCAAAGAGTGAAGAATGTCGCTCCGATACGGGCAAACGGGACGGTCGCGGTGACAGACCATAAGCGTGCAACCATGCTTAACCGACACTTTGCCAGTACAAATAAGAGTGGCAAAGCTACGAATACGGACAAGGGGCTCCGTAAGGTCAGGCGTCAGCTCGAAAAGTCGCAGGTAGACAGCGATTACGATGGCTTTAACAGTGAGTTTACCCTAGAGGAACTGGAGAGAGCACTTGGCAAGTGTAAAAATCGTAAAGCGCCAGGCCCGGACAAAATCTCCAACGAGATGTTGCTCCAGATGGGCCACACGGCAAAGAAATGGCTCCTAGCCTTAATAAATAGAACGTGGCATGAAGGCAAACTCCCTATTGACTGGAAAAAGGCAGTGGTGTCAGCTATCCCGAAAGCAGGCAAAGATGGTACCGAACCATCACATTATAGGCCAATATCCCTTACCTCTTGCATCTGCAAAGTAGGGGAGAGGATGGTTAACTACCGGCTGACCTGGTATCTAGAAGAGCGCGGTCTTCTAGACAGACACCAGGCGGGCTTCCGTAGTGGCAGGCAGACGATGGACCAGCTTATCCGATTGACCCAAGCGGTCAATAATGGTTTCCATAGGCGGGAGCATACTATCGCCGTATTCGTCGATCTCAAACAAGCGTACGATAAGGTGTGCAAAGGTGGGCTACTCCTTAAATTACTCAAGGCGGAGGTCAAAGGAAATATATATGCATGGGTAAAAGATTTCCTTCACAATCGAACAGTCCGCACCAGAGTGAACGGACAGACCTCAAGCCAACTCACCATGGAGAATGGCCTACCGCAAGGTTCAGCGTTAAGCTGCACGCTCTTTGCGGCTTACACCAGCGACCTTACCCAACACCTGAGATGCGAAAAAGCGATGTATGCCGACGATATGGTAATCTGGAGGACAGGAAAGCATGTCCAATGGTTACAGCGAGACCTTAACCGGGACCTCGCGACGCTTGCCTGTTACTGCCGATTGTGGAAGATGGAGATAAACGTCGATAAGACCGTTTATCAACTCTTCACCAACGGAAAACACGTCCAGAAAGCCACCATCAATCTCAAGATCAATGGCCAGACACTCAAAAGGGAAAGCGCACCACGATACCTGGGAGTCGAACTTGACAGCAGGCTCAACTTGCAGACGCACGTCAGCAAGCTCGAGACTGAGGCTAGGAGGCGATTGACACTGTTAAAAACGCTCGCCAGTACCAACTGGGGTGCCACTGGGAAGGTTCTCAGACAGCTATATCTAGCCTACGTCCGAGCAGGACTAGAATATAGCCTACCACTGCAACCAATGGCCAGTGACCGAACGCTGTCGGCACTGGACCGAGTTCAGAACAGCGCCTTGAGACTCATAACAGGCTGCCTCAAAACCACTCCTACGAATGCTCTCGAAATCATGACCAATGTGGAACCACTGGCAAACAGAAGGGAAGGAAGCGTACTACAGCAGTACGAGAGGTTAAAAAGGCTCGAGCCGGACTACCCGGCGCGGGAGGCGATCGAAATCGAACCGCCACCGAAAATACTCCAGAAGAAGTCGTTCCTGGGCGAAGCCAAACGGCTAACTGAGGAGTATGGGCTAGAACAAGACAGAATGCCCCTTCGGTTATGGACGAAAGAGCCACCTCACGCCTCCCTGAAACCCCCAGTGGTCAAAACCACGCTTCTAGATACAAACCTGACAAAGGAGGTCAATCCCACGATCCTGAAAACGGCAGCTGGCGAAACTATTGACTCGTACCCAGCACACATGATTAAGGCATATACTGACGGTTCGGCAGTACAGGCGACTACGAATGCGGGGTACGGGGCAATAATCTACTACCCTGACGGCACCGACACCGATAAGATCTATGGGCCATGCGGGGCGAATGGCTCCAACTTCGACGCTGAGGCGACAGCGATAGGGAGAACATTGACTACGGTTTTCAACGGCTTTGAAAACGGAACAGTATCACCAGAAGATATTGTTGTGTTCTCAGACTCAAGGGCCACACTGATGGCCGTCCAATCGCTCAACCATAAGCTCGAGGCACATGGCGCAGATAAAATCAGACATATCTGCCACCAGATCATAAGTGGATACGGTGTCGAGGTCCACCTCCAGTGGATCCCCGCGCACATAGGTATCCGGGGCAACGAGGTTGCTGATAGCCTAGCGAAACAGGGTACCAGAGGCGAACAGCCAAAGCACCCAACGTCTTACCCAGCAGCCCGAGCCAGAATCCGCGCTCACGGACGCAGAAAATGGCTATATCAATGGGCAAACTCGGATAAAGGACGTAGGGTGTATCACAATCAAACCAAACCAGACATCAAAGACCCGATTTTGTCACTAGAACGCAAATACGCGACTATCATACAGCGTATGAGGACGGGGCATGTCCAGTTGAACGCACATCTAAATCGTTTCAACCCACTCCGTGAGCCAGTATGCCGGCACTGCGGGTCCCCGCAGGAGACTGTCGAACACATACTCGCGGAGTGCCAAGGACTGAAACAACTAAGAGCCCGCCACCTCCCAGATACCCCGACAGTCTCCAATTGCCTTTATGGGGACGTTAAACAATTAAAGAAAACTGCCATGTTTGCCATTGCCGTCACGAGTGAAAACTCGATCGGCCAGGGATGAGCACTCGAAAGACCTAATGATCCGTGACCAGCTGTACGCGTCGTGCCATAAAGATCTGGTGGCTTTCCTGAAAGAAAACGAACCCGCGACGGTGCAGGAGGCGTCTAAGTTGGCGGAAGCATACCGTACGGCACATCCGTCCAAAAGAGTCACCAGGGCGTACGTCCAAGATGCTGGGTACGTCGCCGTTGTCGAAGGGTCGCCGGCAGGACTTAAGGACAGGTCGCGTCAGCGTGGTGCCTATAGTGGGCAAGCCCAGGGGCAGCGTAGGGGCTATCACCAATCACCTGCATATGGATCCGGTAAGTTTGACCGAGCAGGAGGGCTAGGTCGCGGTAATGGCCGGGGGCGATTTGTGACCTTTGCCGATGACCGACGGCATAGGGACTTTAGTTCCGGTCGCGATGGGTCACGGGGACCCAGGCCTAGTGCAGCACAGGGAGCGGAGTGTTTCACTTGCGGACGCGTGGGTCACTTTTCACGCGAGTGTAGGGCCGCGAAGTGTTGGAACTGCGGTAGAGCAGATCACATCAGCGTGAATGCCCTGCAGGTAGGATAGCGGCGAACGTGGACAGTAGCTCCAGTCCATGTTCCCCTAATAAATTTCATCATGCGGCTGCGTGTGTTACATCGGACAACGGAGGCGGACAGTATTCTAAGTGTCCCAGTTGTGAGAAGTTATTATCTTCCGGTGTTTTACCTTGTGGGAGAAAGATCCCCGTTATAAATTCATGTCATACAGGAGGTGGTCTTAGGGTTTATCCGGGGTTTGTTGGGGACGAACCGGTCTCGGTTTTACGAGATACAGGATCTACCGTTGTGGGAGTGCATAGGGACTGCATTCGGGATTCACAGCTTACAGGTGAGACTGTCCCGTGCATCCAATTTTCGGGGGCCATTGAGAAATTACCCATGGCAAGAATAGTGATAGATACACCTTTCCTTAGCGGGGAAGTCGAAGTAGTCGTTGGTTGTTTTCCAGGCGCCCAGCTCATCATTGGGAATGTATCACGGGTAGTTTCCCCTTCCGATGAGACCGTGCAGGCATGGTCGCAATCAAAAGGTATTGACTTTTGCGCCGCGGTCGAAACACGTCGACAGGTAGCTGATAAAGATAAGATTAGACCTTTGGCGACGCCAGCGGCCAACCTAGATTTCACGCCAGAGCGCTTGGCGAGATTACAAAGGGAGGACCCATCATTAAACCCATGTTTTGGGGAAGCGCGAACCGAGAAAACGAGGAAATATAAGAACGGCTCGTCTTCTTTTTTTGTCCAGGGGGGCATTCTGTTCCGTATGTACGTCACAGTGGCTTCCGTTCAAAAGCAGGTCGTCGTGCCACGGTCGCTAATTGCTACAGTATTGCGTCTGGCCCATGATGTTCCATTGGCGGATCATATGGGAAGTGCTAGAACCAAGCAGAGAGTTCTGAAAGATTTTTATTGGCCGTCAGTATACAGAGATGTACGTTTATATTGTAAGACGTGCATTGCGTGCCAAAAGACGACGCATAAGGGTCGTACACCCCAGGCTCCTCTTCAAAAGATCCCCACGGTTTCGGAACCGGTTAAAAAGGTTTCGATAGACCTTGTTGATTTAAGAGAAAGATTATCTTCAGCGCGGACTATAGCAGAAGAAGCTTCTAGTATCGCTTCGAAAAGAGCAAAAGACTATAAAGATAGAGGATCCAAACTGAGAATTTTTAAGCCAGGAGACAAAGTTCTATTGTTAGTACCTACGGACCATAATAAGTTATTGATGACATGGAAAGGTCCTTATGTTATTGAGCGAATTGTTTCCAAGGTAGATTACGCTATCCACATTGATGGATCAGTAAAGGTTTTCCACGTTGATATGCTGCAGAGGTTTCATGAGAGACCAGAGTATCTGTATTCTCATAATGGTATTAAAGGACATACCTAATGTCGTGTCATTCTTTGACGATATAGCATGTCATACGTCGACATAGTCTGATCATATTCAGACACTAACAGTAATTTTTAAACGATTACGTCATTTTGGGTCAACTGCTAAACCCGCAAAGATGGATTTGGCATGTCCAGAGATAGTATTCTTAGGACATATCGTGGGTAGAGGTGTTCAGAGACCTGAAGTAACAAAAATTGACAAATTAGTAGGGTTGCAAATCCCAAAAACAAAGAAACAAGTCAGAAGCTTAGTGGGAATTTTAAATTATTACAGAAAGTTCATTCCAAATTTTTCCTCCTTGTCATCTTCTCTTACTGACCTTACTAAGAAGGGACAACCCGATAAGGTCCAGTGGACGTCTGAATGTCAGACAACATTTGATAATTTGGTGACAGCATTATCATCGTCACCCATTCTGATATTACCCGATTTTCGATCTAATTTTATCCTCAGAACGGACGCGTCGGACTCTGGTGTCGGCGCTTGTCTTCTACAGGAGAAGAACGAATGTCTCCATCCTGTATGTTATGTCAGTAGGAAGTTATTGCAGAGAGAAAGAAAGTATTCTGTGATAGAGCGGGAGTGTCTTGCCATTGTGTAGTCCGTCCAGAAATTAGGACGTTATCTCATGGGACGAGAATTTTGTATCCAGACAGACCACAAGCCACTAATGTTTTTGTCAAGGAATCGTTCGTCCAGCCCACGCTTGTCTAGATGGGCATTGGCTTTGCAGCCGTATACCTTCGTTATTCAACCAATTCCAGGAACCAGCAATCATATCGCCGACTACCTTAGTCGAGCCTAGGGGAAGAGTTCAGGAGCTTATACATCGGAGGACAGGAACATTGACAGGATCTGTGTGAAGGAGTCGACTTTAAAATATTGACATTATAAATATGATATGAAGAATGGTTGATAGGTTGATTGGTTTTTGATTCTGTATTAGGTATTGTGTTTAGTTAGCTATTGATGATGTGATACATATATACATAGTGCAGGGCATATTGATCCCCATATTTTCCCCTGATTTCGGTATTCTATATACTAGGGGAACTGCTAGGTCATTTTTTTAGTGTAGGTATTGCTCACGCTCACTCGTTGACAGTCATCTTGATGCGATTTGAAATTAATTGCATTAATTTTTTTGGGGTGGGGGATGATGTCACGAGTGGAGTGAGTGCAATTAAGGGATTGCTACAGAGCGGGTGTAGAGTAAGAAGGGCTCACGGCAGACAAGTAGGGAAAGACGTGAAAGGAAGAGAGTAAAATTAACGCACGTAGACAAGGAAGAAAAGCGTGCATGTTATGAGTGGTGGGGGTCTGAATGAGGTGAAAGCGCTGTATTACTATCACTGCAAGTTAGAAGGTCCTACTGAACGGACGCTAGTAAGAGCCCAGCGGGCGAACATAAGGGGAGCAGTCGAGAGACCAGTGAGAGAGTTTTTCCAGTGATGACTGGTAGGTAGAACGTTGATTGATAATTATGATTGATGTATTATATTATATTCGTCTATTACCATGATGTAAATAAGTATATGTGAGGAATGTGGAAGTCCTTGATATTGGATATAGCAATGTGCGCCATGAGCGATAGATGAAAGTGAGTTCATGGATTTGTAGCACGAGTGAGTAGTGTGTACTCCGATGGAGGTGTGTTACCGTAAGATGTGTGGTGAGTGAAATGTGAACTATTGTGTGTACGCTTCATGGGTTGTAAGGAGAGGTGGAGTGAATAGAAATGGTAGGGCATTATACCAATGTAATGTTATTCTTGTAGGTGTCGGGGACGGGCCGCAGAGCCACCTCGATGAGCACAGGGGATAGGCCAGCATAGGGCCGGAGGCCACACATAGGCCAGAAGTGAGGCTGTCAGTGCAGGACAGTAGAGGCACATAAAGTCGTGGCAGTCGGGCCACGGACAGGGACGTAGATATGAGCGTGAATGTGATACTGTACTATTGCCATGTTGATGGGCGAGTGAACTGATACTGTACTAGTGCCATGTTGATGGGCTATTGAAATGATAATGTGTTATTGCCCTGCGGAGATGCGAGTGGAATGCTAAGGTGTATGACAATAGGAAGGTGATGTTGAGAGACTGCGGTGCCAATAAATTATTAATGAGCTATTAAGACCCTGAGGGGAGAGGCTGAGGCCGAAGTGCCTTTAGGAGTAACTACCGGGTTGTGGATCCGAGGGAGAGTGTATGTGAGAATAAGGCCGTTGTACGGCAGTTAATTTCAATAATATAATGTATGTAATTGCGCTATTATCTGTATAATTATGTTTAATAAATGTGTGAGTCTGATGGATTGTTCTGTTAAGTGTTAAACTTGTTTGTTCGTGATTGTTGTCCTGTCATAACTTATTACATCTCCCAGTCTGGGATTTGTGACACTTACCAGCATTAAACTAAATATTGATTACATATGTGTGCATATTATACCCATCAAATGACATTTTATGATATTTTTAATGATTCCATGTAAATCTTCAGGAAAAATTCCATAAGACTACATGTACCAAGTTTCATTCAAATGTTTTTGATAAAATTTTTATCAATAAAAAACAGCTTTTGCAGGTCCGTTTTCTGAAAATATTTTCTTATATACAGTGGAGCCCAAGTAAACCGAACTTTGGTAAATCGAGTTTCTGTTAAATAGAAGTGATTTTGAAATGAAGTTTTTTTCCCTTCTTTATCTCTATTAAAAATTTACTGCTATTTCGAGTTCGAACTGCCCCAATTCTGATAAATAGAATTGATCGAGGGCTCTCATCCTCAATCAACTCAGTGTAAGTTAATGTAACTTCTGATTTCCAGGACCGTAGCCGTGAAAACCAGTTTCCACAAACACACTGACACAGGCCTGTTCAACAACCCCACGCTCCCCAGCCATCGAGGGGGGAGGGTACAGGTGCCAAAAATGATGCAATGGGTAGGCTGTAGAGCCTTCCTCCTACGTGTCTGTCCCGACCAAGCGAGAAACATGCCGCGGAGGGTGGCAGTGGTACGGGTCGGGGTCCCTGCACGCAGCGTGATTATGCCCCAATGACCAATGATTGATATCAACCAACAATACAGTACGCGAGACGGTGCTCGCATTTTTAATTTATGGCCAGTGAATTAATCGATTGCTGACGTAACCACAACAGGTAGATCTACAGCCAAGACACGGTATACCGTAGAACATAAATTACACACAGTTGAGCCGTGTGGTCTACCCACCTTGCTCACATAGAGCCATTCTAATACACACTTGTGTAGTGCTCGCTAAGCATCACAATCATGACTGTATTCAAAAGTAAAACATTATGGTAAGGCCCTGGAGGAACAAAGACCTCACTTTCACGGGGTTCTTAGCACCTCAGTACTACTGCAAATACGTGACTGCAGTGTTTACACATTCACCACACTATACTCGATGAGCAGGGGGGACGAGTACGGCATTGTTACGCTGCGTAATAGTAATTCCACGCCTCTGATAGCAAGGTGGGATTTAATATAACGCAGTAGGCCTACAGTCTCGCATTTGAACATCGTCCACGGGAGAATGTCTTTATCGATTGATGGCGTCACACACAATACGTGCGGCCAAGATAACGACAGTTTGCAGACCAGCAACTGCCAGTAGTACCAGGTCTAGGCCATTCAATGTTGCTTTTTTTGTTTTACCGCTACGGTAGGGTCACTTCTAAAGAAAAAAATAATCGAAAGATCTCATGACTCATACAGGTTCCTTGCGTTTTATATGTGTGTGTGTATATATTTGGGGGGGGGGGGAGGCAAGACGAAGGGATATAATTACACGTATGGTATGGGGCAGACTGCAAAATAATGGTTATTTCTCTGCCCAAAGGTAAACCGAACTTTCGTAAATCGAAGTATAATCCATTTCCCGGCGATTTCGAATTATGCGGGCTCCACTGTATACATGTATTGTACCGTCGTTTGATTTGAACTAAATTTCGCCTTTTGATTTTTCATAGACACCCAGTCTCGCATGACTGTGTCACTGTCATTTTTATAAAGAAACGGTTTTGGGTGTGCCTTTTGCACAAACGTCCAGTTCTGGTTTAGTTAGAAGAACATTTTACTTTACTACATACACAATGTGTGATGTTTATATAATATTGTGTATGGTTTGGGTCTATCTTTTCATGGCGACTAGCGCTGTGAGCCACTAATCAATAACTTAATGCATTTGAGCACTGACTTCTGTCACGAGCAGAGTTAGGGTCTTGGAGAGCATTCGACTACACGAGAGGCAGCTAACTCACACTCGGACACAACCACACAAGAAAAGTATTAAACAACTAGAGTATATATATATGTCAGGCCGGTCAGGCCATGTTTTACATAAATATTAATAAACAAAACAAAAGACAATAGAGGTATATTCAAAGCAATAAATTCTAATTACTAACTTAATCTATGATATTTCATGTAATTATGGTTCCTTATTGGATGTACTGCAATCAATAGCAAATGGGTATATTATACGAAACTAGATATCAATTTAAAGTGACAGTTGAGTCGCCACTGGCCAGTCGCCAGGCAAACTCTCCCTAAATCATATGGGCTTGAATGTTAGGAGAGCCCAGTACGTTCCAAGCCTACAGAAGCACACTTCGGCTTGTAGGTAATTACGCAGTTGCAAAAAACTATTTATATATATGCACAATCATTATTCAATTCATCAACAGTGTGCCATATTACTTCAATCATACTATGGAAATAATTCTATAACACAGGCCACTCATCGTCGAGTGCCAGCTGGGGTTTCCTTAGACTTCCTATGAGGCTGTGGTTCTCTCTCTATCTCTGATCTTCTATTATGCTTGAACAAATAAGATATATTACCATTGGTCACGCCTACTGGTAGGCGCGAACATCAAAATAGCGCAGCGTGGGCTTTCAAAGGTCAGCCCACTCAGACCTTTCTTTCTAGAGCTCAGTCAGTCCGTTAGCAAGGTCTTCTAGTCTTCAAACCACACAGTTCAGGTACTGGCCAACCGGAGATACTTCACGACACGACGCTTCTGCTCGTCTGTATTCCCCAAATCTGAACATTACACGATGTTTTATACTATCTAACTACCCAGCGTGCTAGTCCGCTGGCCCAATTAGTTCAGCTATCTCATAGGTCGAAACCTCCCACCATTTTAATTGTAGTAATACGTCTGCACTATTCTACCAGCCAGTTAACGTGCAAAAACTTGTCTAGTCATACTTAACAATGCCAACTATCCCCACCTTGTTTCACCCCTACTCCATTACTTATTAATCACGAACATTAAAACCGACAAGCGTGCATCCAACAGTTTAACTTTACATTTATTTACTCACCAACTATAATTTGGCGAGGACCGTTCAAGGCCACCAGCCAATTTCTCATGGCCCTGGTAAACAACAACAACTCACTCTCTGCGTGAGTTTTAACAATATCCGAATCATGACACACACCCTTTCTGGTTTATGAATCCTGAACCCCGACAAAGGCGAAAGCCGAAAATTTGTGTATTTTCTGTCTTCTCTTTGGTTTGCTTTGTATCGTTTGGGTTTTATTTCTCACGCAGGGCATCGCAACATACAACCTTTTCTTTTTTCTCAATTTTGACTCGAACTGCAGGAGGTTCGCCTCACAAAACTCAACCAGAAAAACATAAGAAAAGCCGACCGTATAATCTAAATTAAGGTGTATAAAATGCAAGGTATTATGATACAAATGCAAACACTATAGGCCTAGTATTACGTGTATTTCGTAGCCAGTCTAACTACGCTTGTGAGTTATTCATTTCTACTGGCAGTTACACTGTTCTTATAATGGTAGGCTCAATTAATTACAATATATAATACTAACTTTAAGAACTGGCTTCTTATACGAAGGACAGTCTTAATTATGTCCTGCCCTACAACGGAATTAGTAATACTATTCAAGCTAATAAAGACTACTGCCGGATACACAGTAATAACTCGCTATATCAACATAATCATGAGAAATCCTCTGTGTGGGACGGTTCGTCCTCTTTGAGGGTGCTCACTATTCACAGACCAGCTTCTGGTTAACAGACTTATATTGCCGCCCACCAAGAGGTGTACGGGGCTGGCAAATGGCGAGTCTGGACTATCTGTCCTGTGACATGACTGTCACGAGTGGAGTGAGCGATAGTTAATAATTACGGGGGGAAAGGAGGAGAGTAAAATTAACGCACGTAGACAAGTAAGGGAAAGCGTGCATGTTATGAGTGGTGGGGGTCTGAATGAGGCGAGAGCGCTGTATTACTATCACTGCAAGTTAGAACGTCCTAAAGAACGGACGCAAGAGAAAGCCCAGTGGGCGAACATAAGGGGAGCAGTCGGAAGACTAGTGAGAGAGTTTTTTCCAGTGATGACTGGTAGGTGAAACGATGATTGATAATTATGATTGATGTATTATATTCGTCTATTACCATGATGTAAATAAGTATATGTGAGGAATGTGGAAGTCCTTGATATTGGATATAGCAATGTGCGCCATGAGCGATAGATGAAAGTTGAGTTCATGGATTTGTAGCACGAGTGAGTATTGTGTACTACGATGGAGGTGTGTTACCGTAAGATGTTTGGTGAGTGAAATGTGAACTATTGTGTGTACGCTTCATGGGTTGTAAGGAGAGGTGGAGTGAATAGAAATGGTATGGTATTATACCAATGTAATGTTATTCTTGTAGGTGTCGGGGACGGGCCGAAGAGCCACCTCGGTGAGCACAGGGGATAGGCCAGCATAGGGCCGGGGCCCACACATAGGCCAGGAGTGACGCTGTCGTGCAGGACAGTAGAGGCACATAAAGTCGTGGCAGTCTGGCCACGGACAGGGACGTAGATATGAGCGTGAATGTGCTAATTTAAATGATAATGTACTATTGCCACGTTGATGGGCTATTGAAATGATAATGTACTATTGCCATGTTGATGGGCTATTGAAATGATAATGTACTATTGCCATGTTGATGGGCTATTGAAATGATAATGTACTATTGCCATGTTGATGGGCTATTGAAATGATAATGTGCTATTGCCCTGCTGAGGTGCTAGTGGAATGCTAAGGTGTTATGGCAATAGGAAGGTGATATTGAGAGACTGCGGTGCCAGTGAATTATTAATGTGCTATTAAGACCCTGAGGGGAGAGGCTGAGGCCGGAGTGTCTTTAGGAAGTAACTACCGGGTTGTGGATCCGAGGAAGAGTGCATGTGGGAATAAGGCCGTTGTACGGCAGTTAAATTCAATAATATAATGTATGTAATTGCGCTATTATCTGTATAATTATGTTTAATAAATGTGTGAGTCTGATGGGTTGTTCTGTTAAGTGTTAAACTTGTTCGTTCGTGATTGTTGTCCTGTCATAACTTATTACATCTCCAAGTCTGGGAATTGTGACAATGACATGCTCTCTGCCTTTACAGTACGTTCTATTCTTTCGTTCAACAATACGCTTTCTGTCATCAACTTTGGCCTCACTCTGGCGGGACAACGCCGAGTCCCCTGGTGACTGGATACCTATAATTTCACATGAGACTAAAATCGATCCGTGGCAGTCACGGCATCAAGTTTCTTTGGAAAAGGTAAGATGTAGAATTTAATTTTCACTGCATTACTTTCCCTTACATGTATTATAGTGCAGGGTTAAGGGTAGCTTCAAGATATGGGTTAGGGTGGTCCTGTTTAGGTGGTCGGAACATATTTAAACTCTTTCCAAAACATACGAATTTATGATACACTAACACTAACTTACACAAGTTTTACAGATGTTTTGTCAGTGGAGAGAACTTTTGTACTTGTTTTTTTTTTTAAACCCTAGGACATCATCTGCTCGACTATCAAATTAAACTTAAACTTCATAGATCATCATTGAACAGTTTCATTGTGATGTGTGTCACGAGCGAGTGAGCGAGGGTCAATAAGTGCAGGGGAAGGGGACTTGAAGCGTGCATGTTGTGAGTGAAGTTGAGGCTTAGTCGAGGCCAGATCTGAGTAGTCAGATCACTGCAAGTTAAGAAGTCCAAGGAGACAGACGTGAATAGAGCAGTCGGGAGATTGTTGTATATTCCAGTGATGACTGGTAGGTTGAACTATGATTGATAATTATGATGATTGATGTACTATATTCGCCTATGACCATGATGTAAATAAGTTATATGTGAGGAATGTGAAAGTCATTGATTACTGTGTATAGAGATGTGCGCAAGGAGCGATAGATGTCAGTTAGGATCATGGATTCGTAGCGAGTCTGAGTACTGTGTAATACGGTGGAGGTGTGTTACCGTAGAGAAGTGCCGATGTGTGGTGAGTGAAATGTGGACTATTGTGTGTACGCTTGATGGTTCGTAATGAGTGGTGAAGTGGATAGTAATTGTATGGTGTTATAGAGATGTAATGTTATTCTTATAGGTGCCGGGGTCGGGCCGTGAGGCTACCCGTGGTGGAGAGACTAGTGTAGGGGATAGGCCAGCATAGGTGAGATGCTTGGGTTGGGCAGAAGGCTACCCACAGGCCAGCAGGAGTGAAGCTGTCGCGCAGGACAGCGAAGGCACATTATTCGTGGCAGTCTGGCCACAGACAGGGACGTTATGAATTGAGATATTAATGTGCTATTAAGATATTAATGTGCTATTAAGATTTTAATGTGCTATTAAGATATTAATGTGCTATTAAGATATTGAGGGAGATTGAGATACTGAGATTAGGTTGAGCAGGAGCCAGTAAGATAGGCCCGCAAGTAGTACCTACATTGATGTGAGGCTGAGGCCGGAGCATATTTAGAAAAGTAACTATCGGGTTGTGGACCCGGAGAAGAATGCATGTTGGGAATAATGACCATTGGATGGCATTTGAATTGAATAATGTAATGTATGTAATTGCACGTATATCTTTATCTTTATGTATAATAAATGTGTGAGTCTGTTTGGTTGTTCTGTTAAGTGTTATACTTGTTCGTTCGTGATTGTTGTTCTGTCATAATCATTACATCTCCCAGTCTGGGATTTGTGACAATGTGACGTCTCTGGTCTTTTTATAAATACCCGAGACACAGGATACCGAGATGGTTCATTCAATGCGCTTCTAATTTTCATCTGACGACTTCGCATGCATATCATCCATGTCAACAATGCAACAATTCGCATCACACCCCTTCATAACTGAACGAAAAAGACTAGTAATAGTACACTCGAGAGCTCTGTGAGTATTCACCGTGTTTATTATACACACACAAATTGTGGACATAATTATTATTATTATATGAATGAATGGTCCGTCTCGGTATTCTGTTCTGTGTCTGGGATGATACTCTACTGCACAATGATCATAACAACTTCATATAGTGCACAACGTATGGGTTCCACAGAGTTGTGTAACAACAGACTTAGAAATCCTCAATAATTTAACAACAATTCCCATACCACCAAAGTCCACCAACCTGCTTTCTGGAATTTCAAGGTTTTATTACAAACTGGGACCATAAAATTTTATAAGAAGTTCAGATTTTCAGGATAGATTAATAAAGGTGAATGAATGCATATATGATGCATTCCAATTTTCTGAAGAGATCAGAAAGATTTAAGGTGAGGAGCACAATATTCATGCTCTGTGGGTTTGGTTGATGTTTTTGTCACATTCTCCACTTCCTATTATTTTTATGCCTCTGTGATTTATCCTAAAACTAAAAGAATACATGTCTCAAAATCTTAACTCTCTCATAAACATTATACAAATAACAATGTAGACCCACATGTATCATCCTTTTTAATTTAAGGAATGAGTTTGTAATTTCTAGACAATTCTATGTCCCGACCACTTTGAGCTTTAACAGTTCTTTACAGATTTTTTTATTGCCTGTTTGAAACCCGCCGACCGGCGCTGCACTGTGGCGACGACGTGCCTGCTCCTGTTGTAATGACACAAAGGCAAATTTCCCAAATGGGATTAAAGAGTTAATACAAAAACAAAAAAAAAAAAAAACAAAGGGCTGAGGGGATCGGGCTAGGGATAAGATTAGGTTTAGAGTTTGGGATGAAGACAGTGTCACTGTCAGGGTTAGCTTTAAGGTTAAGTCTTGACAGGATGGTCGACTCTCGAGTCATAGCATTATATACTGTAAACAGGATCTTTGTCCACTTTTCAAACTTTGTAAATCTCCAATTTGCTTAGGGCTATAGACATACAGACTGCTACATGTACTTCATTTAATATCATAAAAACCACAGAAAAACAGTGGGGTCGCTGCAGGGCTATAAGCAAAGTCAAAATTAGGCCAAAAAAAAGAAAAAAAAAAGGTTGTATGTTGCAAAGCCCCGCGTGAGAAATAAAACCCAAACAATTCAAAGCAAACTAAAGAGAAGACAGAAAATACACAAATTTTCGGCTTTCGCCTTTGTCAAGTGGAAAAAAAAACGAACAATAAAAGATTTCAACAGGAACGGAGTGAAACAGTTCTTCATTTATAACTCATTCAACGAATGACAGGAAGGAACCATATAATTTACAATACCTTTGATCTTTGTACATGATGTATTCTGACTGAACCAATGAATCTACAATGACCATGCGTTCACTGTCCATTCCCTTGATTAATATTCCATGAAATTTCCATCAAGTAAATCTGCTGCAATCTCCTCTTGTCATGTAACCGGCCAGTGACTTGTCAGCTGGAAACCAAGAACTTATTCCAATTTGTTTCCTCCTTCGAGCACACACGAATAGTTCCAAATCTAGGCCACTGTCACTGTCAGTGCAGATCGATCTTCCTGATCATGGTCATGACTTAGTTAAATGCTCCACTTGACATGATAATCAAGGCTTCTCTGATGTCGCCTGTTATTCTAAATTTTAAAATAATTTTTATCATTTCATGCTTTTTTCCGATCTAGTGGGGTAACCCAATCATACACCTAAAAACATTTCTTCTGTTTTCATTGGCTAAAAACTGAGACCAGACTTAGGCCTACTCCACAGTGACCATTTCATTTGTAAATTGCGCATTTATTTCATGTATTTTTGAGGCACTGTTTGGTCTCCCTCCACTCATGTGTTTCTTTGTTATGAGATTTTATTTTCGCACCCAAACAAAATGTCATTGCTAGAAACAGAGGGTGTATAATACTCTTTACTAGAAATAAAAAGCACAGTACAGCTGTTTCCAGGTTGCCATATTGTCACAGGTTCCCAAGACGTGGTCTCCTGATCACAAAACAACAAAAACGAACAACGTTTACCCCGAATAACCCATCTCCCACAACAACAGAAAACGCAACGCTACTGTGCTGGGGAAGGATAGAATAGACGAGGATACACAAGATAGACAACACACTATGACGATACAATCATAAAACGTGATAACCTACTTCCCTCACTCAAAGACAACACGAGTCATACGCTCGAATTCATACACAATTTATACACTTTATCATTAATTTTAAAATAGAATTACACCTAAAATATTTATCAATACAATCACTCACCACCCCCTTCACATATCATTATCACTCTATCGTACTTATGGACATCACTCACCAACCCTTTTACATATCCTTATCAATCTCTCGTACTTATGGACATCACTCACCACCCCCTTCACCTATCATTATCAATCTCTCGTACTTATGTCCTTTCTCCTGTCCTCCAAATACTTAACTTCTCTTCACTGTCTTCTATTATTCACCACTCGAGACGACCTACACTGCCGTCGGAGATCCCACGATTGGGACGACCCACACTGTCGTCAGCATTCACCACTCGAGACGACTGACACTGTCGTCGGAAACACCACAACTGGGACGATCTACACCATCGCCAGCATTCACCACTCGAGACGACCTACACTGTCGTCGGAAACACCACAACTGGGACGATCTACACCATCGCCAGCATTCACCACTCGAGACGACCTACACTGACGTCGGAAACACCACAACTGGGACGATCTACACCATCGCCAGCATTCACCACTCGAGACGACCTACACTGTCGTCGGAAACACCATCACTGGAACGATCTACACTGTCGCCAGCATTCACCACTCGAGACGACCTGTTCCCTTCAAGGTGTACAACCAGAATTCCCTCCAGTCCCTCTACGTGTCGTTGACTTTCCTCATTCTCCCAGTTCACTGCTAGTGCCGTCCGTGTTTTTCAAGTGAATCAACTTTAACTTTTCACGCTTTCACTCACCCTTGCGTTCCTCCGTGCACTCACTCGACTTTCATACATAGGTGTACCCACAGGGGCGTCACCCTTCCATTATTAATGAAAACCTCTCTTGACACATATAAAACCAGCGTTATCGGCGAAGATTTTCAAAAACGAAGTGCTTATTCAAAGACGTCTGCGAATAAGATCCAGATCTTATTCAATTCGCAGATGGAAAGTTGCTTGGTTTTGTGACGTCTTCTAAGTACTATGGAAAAGTTCCTCCAGCCTATTGTGGTCTGCGGTGGCGCAAGGACTAGCATCTGCGGTTATCAGTCGGAGACTATGGGTTCGGTCTGTCGTGGGCTCAATCCCACGCCTGACTTTTTATTACTGTCTTTTTTTTTAAGCTAGTAATGCTCATTATTTAATATTAGGAATTTTTTTTTTTTAAGGATTCTGCAAAATTGATATCGTGGGAAAAGTGATCAATGTTGCTCTATAGTTCGTTCCAAAATTCATGACCACAGAAAAACTTCATTTTCTCAAAAAAGATTTTACATTCAAATTTGATTTTTTGCATGCAGTGTTAGAATTTCAATGGCATTATGAATCCGAAAAACGAAATTTGTAGCTTGTTTAGTTCTCTCAAAGTGGTGAATTCCTTTGATCTTTTAGGATTTTTTTTTATTTCAGATAGCAGCAGATTGAAGAATATATTTACTGTACCGGTGATGACACATTGACTGCATTATAGCTCTGGTTTGTCAGTGGCGTAGTAACAGGTGTGACGGGGGGTGGGGGGGGGCATGAACCGCCTAGGGTCATAACCTAATATACCTGTTTATGGGATTGATTCAACAGATGGAGCCAGGTTGATTTGGCATGTCAATACACTATATAAAGTTGTGTTGTATTGTATAAATTATGTTTAGATAGGGTGTTTGATTAATGTGTAGCTCCGAATCCGACGATCCCAGAGGATTGATAATGCTATTTGGTTGGATGAAATTAAGTCCGTCGTTTTGCCAATATTCTTCTTCTAAACGTATTGTATGGTTTTAGCATCTGGTGAAAAATTCTCTGTCAATTTCTTTAAGCTGCGCAGGCAACTTTTTTGACGTCTGACATCTTGAACGTTGTAATTTCCATAGCGACCTATTTCCCTTTGACTTTCGTCCACACGAGTTCAATGGGGGTTGAGATGTGAATAGTAAGGGGAGGCAATCGCTGGTTTGTGTGTCCAAATTGATGGATAATCTTGTCGACCTCGAATATTATGGACTTCTTATTTTTTTCGCACAAGATAAAGCAACTCTGGTTTAAGATGAGCTGAGCTGAAGAAAGGAATATTTTCCTTCATCAGCCATGCCTTGACATCGTCTTTCTTGCTACTGGATGTTGGAGTTTTATTGTCCTCTGACTTGATGTTGTGGTATGATGCGTTGTCCATTGTCAAGAGCAGGTTAAGTTAAAAAAGCCGTGCTAGGTCACGAAGTTAGTGTGTTAATTTTTTACGATCTTGTTGATTATGGCCAGCGTAATTTGTCCTTGAGCTGTTCTCGTGGGCAGTTTGTTTTGAACACTTAGAAGGGAAGAGAAGGGGCGAATAAGGATAGATAGTTTAAGACGCTTAGTCGCGTTCAGAAATTCGTGCATAAAATGTAGAAAGCACGAGGGTTTAAAGTTTTCAGTAGTTTGCAGGTGGCTACACAGTATAAAAGTGTAGCCATACCTATGTCCAGGACTCCATACAGAAAACTCCAATCTGTGCAGGCGTCGGCACGATTCTGCCTGAAGAATCATAAAGTTTTGTACGACTTCCTGTCTAGTCCACTATAGACATTTGGGATGAATCCATATGCCTGAATGAGATATGCCCACCGCTATTGTCCATCGTTCCCTGGTTTCTAACACCAGGGAATAATCGTAAGTGTTTGTCTATTGATGACTCAACAATGAACGAGGAGCTGAACATAACAGTTATCCAGTAGGACAGGATTGTCGCATATACTAGGAGTGCTACCCAAGAATGCAAGATAAAGATATATATAGACTTGCAACTAGTATGAATGTATGGCATACACATCTGTGAATTGTGATTGATTTGTCTGGATGAGGCTGGGAATTGCCAGCCCATCCTAGAGTAGATCTCTAGACTTAACTACGTCAGTTTGTATTGACGGGCTCGATTCATTATAAGCGTTAGGCACAAATAGCTGAGATGACATTGTCGCCAGAGACCATATTAGTATATTGATTGACATATAGTAGGCAGACCAGATCTGAGATATATATAATTAGTACTTAGATTATTAGTGACTCAGAAGTATAATAATATTATAGGAATCTAGAGTAGACTTCTAGTGACGTATTATTGAATTTGGATTTGATGCTGCTGATGTTGTCTTTACCATAAAATAGATCTAGACAAAATTGTTAGGGTAATTAATGTAATTAAATTTGTGGCCCTGCAGGTCTGTCTATGAAACTTATTCAGATTGTTCTTAGTGTGTGGCATGGTACTGTGAGAGGATGAACGACTTTCTATTTTTAATGTGCTTTCATTGTAACTCTGGTGCGTGAGTGAGGGACGGCCACTCATAGTAGTTTATGGGCACTTGGCCGAGTACCATTAATTGGATTATTTCCCTTGTAATACTAGCGCGGGACCCGTTATTCACATCACGGTGAAAAGCGCGCATTTTGATTGGTCAGTTGGAAATGTACCGGGCTTCCAACTCTTATATCATGGCTTTGAGTTTCTTACAACTCGCTCACTCGTTGTTATCCACCGACAGAAAGACGGGAACCCGAATTCATTTTTGAGAGTAGACAATACCCTATCGGTACAAAATAGGTACTCATGATAACGTTTGTTATCAATGGAGATACGTCGTATTAATGGACGAAAGTATCCCGCACAAAATTGTCGAATGTTGTTAGTCCTGACACTTTGAAAATTTATATTAAAACTATTACCGGGTTTCTGGTATAAGTAGTCAGTTAGAATTTTAGCAGCAAGTTTCCAATTTATAATGGTACCAATTTTGTTGTACTTTGATGCACATATCCTATTGAAATAATTAATAAGAGGGTCTCGGATTTAAAGCAAACTATGAGTTAGACGCATGTTATCCCCGATAAATCCAACCTGGGTCAAATTTATTCAATTATTGCTGAAGGGGTCGTTAGAGTAATTTCTGCAGTTTACTGGGATACCTAATTGACTTTTGTGTGCACCCTTTTAACCGTACTGTAAATTCGATTGTGTTAGGACCCTAACCGGTTATGTTGTCGGGCTGGACTCCATGTCCGAGCCTTTCACTTGTGCAACACGGGCTACGTAATAGCTCTCTCGGACGTCCGCGCGGGCTCATAAATAAGATGCGGTTCGAGTGGTCAACACACTCCATCATAGACGCAGGAGACAAGAGCCGACAGCACAGTGAACCCAGCCCAGCAACCCGGGCCCGTAGCAGCTCAGAGGCTTGCCGACGCTTGCCATCGCCACCCCGCCCCATAAGGCATGTAGCGGTAGCACAGGACCCGGAGAAACCTTGGCTTATGGCTGGTTGGGCTTTTTTTGTTTGGTAGTGATACCGTTGTTGGGCTTTTTGAATAAATAAGATTGCCAGCAGAACCCTGTGTTTGTTAATCCTGTGTATCCTTAAGGGAGTTACTATTGAACCCACGCAGTAACCAATTTACCCACACCTAGTTCAATCCAACATTTTCTGGTGTCAAGAAGTGGGATACACAGAAGGGTTAGTTTGTAGTGTAGAAAGCCCAGCCATGGAAATTTTTAGTTTGAAGCCCAGCCAGCCAGCCAGCCAACCCCTGCCCCACCCCATAGGAACCATGGAGCCACGAAGACCAACGCCCTCCAACGTCAACTCAAGATTCAGGACCTGGATCCCAGTCCTGTGTACACCACCCATCCCACTGCAGTCAACGGAGACCTCTTGCGGTTATTTCACCCCCCAGTGGTCAACACACGTCCACAGCACCCGCCTCCACTGCCTGCGTCGACCGATGTCTGGTACTTCCCGGCTCACCACCCTTGCCAGCCACCTGCAGCCCGACCGGACCCTCAACCTGGGATGACAACTTCCCAGCGCCTACCTCCTGTGCGGAGGTCCAGCCGCCCACACAGACAACCCCAGAGATTAGACCTATGACTCTTATTAGTGATTGACATTAGACATTGACGGTGAGTGCAGAAAGAGCAGGGGAGCGTACCCATCAAGATCCCCCTAGTTTCCATCAGGCCAGATGATAGACCACCGAATCCAAGGGAGCTCCGCCTCAAAATTTTAAGTTAGAGAGTATGCCCATGTTAGCTTTCTCCACAGCTTAGTTACGATGACTTTTAATGCCTATGTTGACCTAACCTTTTTCATTGCACTAGTGCCCTTATAGCATATTGTCTTTTTTTGTACTGTTCGATCCTACGTTAACCCTGATAGTGGTCTGGGACCACCGTTTCAGGTCTGGGACCTGTTGTTTTGTCCATATGATGTAACTCGCTACAGCCAGAGCTGAGACTGTTGTGTACATCTTCAGGATGCCAGTAGTAACTTAGCCGGTTCACGCCACCTGTTAGTAGTTATAAAGAGGATGGGCCATTGTTGTACTTCGTTTCACTGTGTGTAATTTGCAATTGTTCTACTCTAAGTGATGGTATCATAGCCCCTTAGAGTTTGATTGTACCTTCAGTGGTCTTTTGTAAACCTTTGAATTGATGTATGTGTCACGTAAGGGACTACGTGACTTAGCAGGGGAGAATGTGAGAGGATGAACGACTTTCTATTTTTAATGTGCTTTCATTGTAACTCTGGTGCGTGAGTGAGGGACGGCCACTCATAGTAGTTTATGGGCACTTGGCCGAGTACCATTAATTGGATTATTTCCCTTGTAATACTAGCGCGGGACCCGTTATTCACATCACGGTGAAAAGCGCGCATTTTGATTGGTCAGTTGGAAATGTACCGGGCTTCCAACTCTTATATCATGGCTTTGAGTTTCTTACAACTCGCTCACTCGTTGTTATCCACCGACAGAAAGACGGGAACCCGAATTCATTTTTGAGAGTAGACAATACCCTATCGGTACAAAATAGGTACTCATGATAACGTTTGTTATCAATGGAGATACGTCGTATTAATGGACGAAAGTATCCCGCACAAAATTGTCGAATGTTGTTAGTCCTGACACTTTGAAAATTTATATTAAAACTATTACCGGGTTTCTGGTATAAGTAGTCAGTTAGAATTTTAGCAGCAAGTTTCCAATTTATAATGGTACCAATTTTGTTGTACTTTGATGCACATATCCTATTGAAATAATTAATAAGAGGGTCTCGGATTTAAAGCAAACTATGAGTTAGACGCATGTTATCCCCGATAAATCCAACCTGGGTCAAATTTATTCAATTATTGCTGAAGGGGTCGTTAGAGTAATTTCTGCAGTTTACTGGGATACCTAATTGACTTTTGTGTGCACCCTTTTAACCGTACTGTAAATTCGATTGTGTTAGGACCCTAACCGGTTATGTTGTCGGGCTGGACTCCATGTCCGAGCCTTTCACTTGTGCAACACGGGCTACGTAATAGCTCTCTCGGACGTCCGCGCGGGCTCATAAATAAGATGCGGTTCGAGTGGTCAACACACTCCATCATAGACGCAGGAGACAAGAGCCGACAGCACAGTGAACCCAGCCCAGCAACCCGGGCCCGTAGCAGCTCAGAGGCTTGCCGACGCTTGCCATCGCCACCCCGCCCCATAAGGCATGTAGCGGTAGCACAGGACCCGGAGAAACCTTGGCTTATGGCTGGTTGGGCTTTTTTTGTTTGGTAGTGATACCGTTGTTGGGCTTTTTGAATAAATAAGATTGCCAGCAGAACCCTGTGTTTGTTAATCCTGTGTATCCTTAAGGGAGTTACTATTGAACCCACGCAGTAACCAATTTACCCACACCTAGTTCAATCCAACATTTTCTGGTGTCAAGAAGTGGGATACACAGAAGGGTTAGTTTGTAGTGTAGAAAGCCCAGCCATGGAAATTTTTAGTTTGAAGCCCAGCCAGCCAGCCAGCCAACCCCTGCCCCACCCCATAGGAACCATGGAGCCACGAAGACCAACGCCCTCCAACGTCAACTCAAGATTCAGGACCTGGATCCCAGTCCTGTGTACACCACCCATCCCACTGCAGTCAACGGAGACCTCTTGCGGTTATTTCACCCCCCAGTGGTCAACACACGTCCACAGCACCCGCCTCCACTGCCTGCGTCGACCGATGTCTGGTACTTCCCGGCTCACCACCCTTGCCAGCCACCTGCAGCCCGACCGGACCCTCAACCTGGGATGACAACTTCCCAGCGCCTACCTCCTGTGCGGAGGTCCAGCCGCCCACACAGACAACCCCAGAGATTAGACCTATGACTCTTATTAGTGATTGACATTAGACATTGACGGTGAGTGCAGAAAGAGCAGGGGAGCGTACCCATCAAGATCCCCCTAGTTTCCATCAGGCCAGATGATAGACCACCGAATCCAAGGGAGCTCCGCCTCAAAATTTTAAGTTAGAGAGTATGCCCATGTTAGCTTTCTCCACAGCTTAGTTACGATGACTTTTAATGCCTATGTTGACCTAACCTTTTTCATTGCACTAGTGCCCTTATAGCATATTGTCTTTTTTTGTACTGTTCGATCCTACGTTAACCCTGATAGTGGTCTGGGACCACCGTTTCAGGTCTGGGACCTGTTGTTTTGTCCATATGATGTAACTCGCTACAGCCAGAGCTGAGACTGTTGTGTACATCTTCAGGATGCCAGTAGTAACTTAGCCGGTTCACGCCACCTGTTAGTAGTTATAAAGAGGATGGGCCATTGTTGTACTTCGTTTCACTGTGTGTAATTTGCAATTGTTCTACTCTAAGTGATGGTATCATAGCCCCTTAGAGTTTGATTGTACCTTCAGTGGTCTTTTGTAAACCTTTGAATTGATGTATGTGTCACGTAAGGGACTACGTGACTTAGCAGGGGAGAATGTGAGAGGATGAACGACTTTCTATTTTTAATGTGCTTTCATTGTAACTCTGGTGCGTGAGTGAGGGACGGCCACTCATAGTAGTTTATGGGCACTTGGCCGAGTACCATTAATTGGATTATTTCCCTTGTAATACTAGCGCGGGACCCGTTATTCACATCACGGTGAAAAGCGCGCATTTTGATTGGTCAGTTGGAAATGTACCGGGCTTCCAACTCTTATATCATGGCTTTGAGTTTCTTACAACTCGCTCACTCGTTGTTATCCACCGACAGAAAGACGGGAACCCGAATTCATTTTTGAGAGTAGACAATACCCTATCGGTACAAAATAGGTACTCATGATAACGTTTGTTATCAATGGAGATACGTCGTATTAATGGACGAAAGTATCCCGCACAAAATTGTCGAATGTTGTTAGTCCTGACACTTTGAAAATTTATATTAAAACTATTACCGGGTTTCTGGTATAAGTAGTCAGTTAGAATTTTAGCAGCAAGTTTCCAATTTATAATGGTACCAATTTTGTTGTACTTTGATGCACATATCCTATTGAAATAATTAATAAGAGGGTCTCGGATTTAAAGCAAACTATGAGTTAGACGCATGTTATCCCCGATAAATCCAACCTGGGTCAAATTTATTCAATTATTGCTGAAGGGGTCGTTAGAGTAATTTCTGCAGTTTACTGGGATACCTAATTGACTTTTGTGTGCACCCTTTTAACCGTACTGTAAATTCGATTGTGTTAGGACCCTAACCGGTTATGTTGTCGGGCTGGACTCCATGTCCGAGCCTTTCACTTGTGCAACACGGGCTACGTAATAGCTCTCTCGGACGTCCGCGCGGGCTCATAAATAAGATGCGGTTCGAGTGGTCAACACACTCCATCATAGACGCAGGAGACAAGAGCCGACAGCACAGTGAACCCAGCCCAGCAACCCGGGCCCGTAGCAGCTCAGAGGCTTGCCGACGCTTGCCATCGCCACCCCGCCCCATAAGGCATGTAGCGGTAGCACAGGACCCGGAGAAACCTTGGCTTATGGCTGGTTGGGCTTTTTTTGTTTGGTAGTGATACCGTTGTTGGGCTTTTTGAATAAATAAGATTGCCAGCAGAACCCTGTGTTTGTTAATCCTGTGTATCCTTAAGGGAGTTACTATTGAACCCACGCAGTAACCACATTAGCCACTTGTAGTTCATCCAACAGTACGAAAGATTAGATATTAAATACCTCTCGATTTAAATGCAGTCATAATACCATCATTGAGAAGACCCTCTCTGTAACACCGGAGGGCACATCCTTCCCCATATAACCCAAGTCATAACAACTGGCGGGGACATTAGTCGAGCCCCGTAACACTCGAGGGGACTTCAACTATTGTCCCAGAAGAATCTGCCACCCTTCGTAACATCCATTATAACCAAACATGAAGATCTGTCCAGTGAAGGAAGAAGTGAATGTTCCAACCAGTTTTTAAAAATTGCATTTCTGCATGATAGTCTCGATTATCCGTTGAAATTGAATTGTAAACGAGCTCTGAGTTTTGGATGAGCCCTTGATTTCTGCTTCCAGCATGCGCTATTATAATTCTATCACCTTTACTGGCAGGACTATTTCTCCTGTGCTTTAAGTCTTTGGATTACCATTCCTTGTCACATGTATGGTGAGCACTGGTAAGCATTGATGAGCATTGACCCATGTTTCGTCCGGGTGGACAATATCAAAGCCGTGCGTGCGCTTTTCCTTTATTTGACGCGGTACCGGTACTTACTTCTCGTTTCCACTAGGTACGTTCTTTCACACAGTAAATTTCTGCCGGATGAAGATTTCTTGAATGCAAAGCCCATATTGGGGTCAGCTCTATGTTCCCTCAGGTCTATGTTCCCTCAATTCGGCTCTGTGTTCCCTCAATTTTCCCTCAGGTCTATATTCTCTCAGGTCTATGTTCCCTCAATGTTCCCTCAAGTCTATTGGTGTATCTACAGGAGAGCCAACCTGACATTTTCTTTTGCATGGCAATAATTGTAATAGACTTAAAAACTTTTGTTGTTAAAATCTCTGTTTTACTCACATTTGTTGTTGTATATTAGGTTATTTTTTCATCGAGGTTTCATTTTCGCATTTGTTTGTGTGCTTGTTTGTTGTTACGTGTTCATGATTTTGTTGTTGTTGTTTGTCACAGTGGAATGCTTTTGTTTTATTCTTCACACATACTACTGTGTAAAACTGCCTTAATTCAAATTTCTAGTTGTTTAGCAATAATGAATGGAAAGTTGTATTGAAATTAGTCTGTTCAAAGAATAGATTCTTGTTTGTTTATTGCTTGTCTGTCGTTGGTTTTTCACGTTTGATGTTTTTGTTTTGTCGATTGTTGTTTGTTTCTATTTTTGTTTGCTTATTTTTGCTTGTTTGTGTATTAATTACATCCTTTTGAAAACAAATAAGTTTGAGCCACAGTACTGATAATTGGAGAAAACAATATCATGAGCTTTCTCAAATCCAGTGTTCTATTTCTTGTTTTCTTATGAATTAAATGAAGAATACGAGTTATTAAATGTTCTGATCTTTATATCTTGTTTGTTGGGTTGGCTTATTGCTGATCTACGAATATAACAAGTTTGGTATTTTGATTCTCGTTTTACGTCCCACCTACCACAGCTATATTGGAGGCGAGGTTGGCTCCCTTGTAGAAACACCAATAGACCTGAGGGAACATAGACCTGAGGGAACATAGACCCGAGGGAATATAGACCTAAGGGAACATAGACATGAGGGAATATAGACCTGAGGGAACATAGACCTGAGGGAATATAGACCTGAGGGAACATAGACCTGAGGAAATGTGAGAGGATGAACGACTTTTTATTTTTAATGTGCTTTCATGGTAGCTCTAGTGCGTGAGTGAGGGACGGCCACTCATAGCAGTTTATGGGCACTTGGCAGAGTACCATTAATTGGATTATTTCCCTTGTGATACTAGCGCGGGACCCGTTATTCACATCACGGTGAAAAGCGCGCATTTTGATTGGTCAGTTGGAAATGTTGACCACCGGGCTTCCAACTCTTATATCATGGCTTTAAGTTTCCTACAACTCGCTCCTTCGTTGTTATCCACCGACAGAAAGACGGGAACCCGAATTCATTTTTGAGAGTAGACAATACCCTATCGGTACAAAATAGGTACTCATGATAACGTTTGTTATCAATGGAGATACGTCGTATTAATGGACGAAAGTATCCCGCACAAAATTGTCGAATGTTGTTAGTCCTGACCCTTTGAAAATTTATATTAAAACTATTACCGGGTTTCTGGTATAAGTAGTCAGTTAGAATTTTAGCAGCAAGTTTCTACTTTATAATGGTACCAATTTTGTTGTACTTTGATGCACATGTCCTATTGAAATAATTAATAAGAGGATCTCGGATTTAAAGCAAACTATGAGTTAGACGCATGTTATCCCCGATAATTCCAACCTGGGTCAAATTTATTCAATTATAGCTGGAGGGGACGTTAGAGTAATTTCTGCAGTTTACTGGGATACCTAATTGACTTTTGTGTGCACCCTTTTAACCGTACTGTAATTCGATTGTGTTAGGACCCTAACCGGTTATGTTGTTCGGCTGGACTCCATGTCCGAGCCTTTCACTTGTCCAACCATGGACTACGTAATAGATCTCTCGGAGGTCCGCGCTGGCTCATAAATAAGATGCGAGTTCGAGTGGTCAGCACACTCCATCAAAGACGCAGAGACAAGAGCCGACAGCACAGTGAACCCAGACCAGCAACCCGGGCCCGTAGCAGCTCAGAGGCTTGCCGACGCTTGCCATCGCCACCCCGCCCCATAAGGCATGAAGCGGTAGCACAGGACCCGGAGAAACTTTGGGTAAGTTGGAGACTATTATATTAGAAGTGACTTTAATTTGCGCACCCCCCCCCCCTTTCTTGGATGCCGCGTAGAGAATGCTGATCTACAGAGACTATTATGAGTCCGGCTCAACGGTAATTGCCATTGTCATTAGACGTGTAAGATGCGCGGTGCAGTGCAGTGTCTTGATATTGTGACTTTATTGTCAAAGTTAACGTTTGCGGTGCTAGATGATAATGATGGCTCGCTAACCAAGCTATCACGATTTGCTTGTGTGCATATATATAGTGTATGTGTAGCATTGCCTTGTTGTCGTAGGCAGTGAGGATTTCCTGACTTGTTGATGTGGATGGCTTATGTTATAGCGAGCGGCACTATACACTTGATTGTATTACGGGTATTGGTGTACCTTGCCAGTACCACTATGCTATAGAGAGCAGTGTGATTGTGATTGCGTGTCTAGTGTTTAAGATGTGTAATTAATTACATGTATTGGAGATGTATAATATTAGTTGGGCCTCACATGGGTGAGCCCCAGGATTGTTCTATGTGCGGCGGTGGATGAACAATGTTTCAGTGAGTCTACACATGTTGCAATGAGTCTCGCCGACATATATATATATATCATGTGCATGTATTATAGTTATCCAGATGTATTATGCTTCTATGAGTTTCGTAAGTGTGTGAAGGACAGTTTCATTTTAAGGAATGTACACATTACTTTATGTATCTAGTGGTGTGTCATACACATGTTAGCCTGGCGGCATAGCTCCGCGGCTAAGGTCGAAGGGCATGACCCTTCAGTATCGATTGGGAAGGGAAGTAACCAATACAATAGCCCTGGGGCGGGTTAGTACTAATAATGGGAGTGGGCCTATGAGGATGGCCTGCATTGGGATGCAGCGTCTGTGTTATGGACGGTCAGTGGGCCATGTTGGCCACTGCGTTATTAAATGGAATGGCCACTCTGGATGTGTTGTACACCGGCTCAGTGGAGCGAAACTATTGTGTTCTTGCCCCTTCATTTGTTATGTCCTTCATACGTTGATTAGTACATTAGTTTGTGTTGCCAGTGTGCTAGGAAACTCCTTGTGTATATGATATAGCCACTTGTAGTTGTTATTCATTAACCTTAGCGCTATTTTATTCCATGCATACATATCCAGTTGGTTATTGCTTAAATTCTATATTATGTTGTTGTTGTTTGACTTAATACTTAATACTATTACTATGTATGTCCACCATTGATTGCCTGATTAATGTGGTCATTATATCCTAATCATATTTTTGTCTTTTTCTCTTGTTCCAGCTTATGGCTGGTTGGGCTTCTTTTCGGGGCTTCTTTTTCTTGGCTTCTTTTTCTTGGTAGGGTTTTCCTATGCCTTTTTGGTAGTGATACCTTTGTTAGGCTTTTTGAATAAATAAGATTGCCAGCAGAACCCTGTGTTTGTTAATCCTGTGTATCCTTAAGGGAGTTACTATTGAACCCACGCAGTAACCACATTAGCCACTCGTAGTTCATCCAACAGAAACATTGAGGGAACATAGACCTGAGAGAACATAGACCTGAGGGAATATAGACCTGAGGGAATATAGACCTGGCGGAACATAGACTTGAGGGAACATAGACTTGAGGGAACATAGACCTGAGGAAACATTGAGGGAACATAGACCTGAGAGAACATAGACCTGAGGGAATATAGACCTGAGGGAACATAGACTTGAGAGAACATAGACTTGATGGAACATAGACCTGAGGGAACATAGACCTGAGAGAACATAGACTTGAGGGAATATAGACCTGAGGGAACATAGACCTGAGAGAACATAGACCTGAGAGAACATAGACTTGAGGGAATATAGACCTGAGGGAACATAGACCTGAGAGAACATAGACCTGAGAGAACATAGACCTGAGAGAACATAGACTTGAGGGAACATAGACCTGAGGGAATATAGACCTGAGAGAACATAGACTTGAGGGAACATAGACCTGAGGGAACATAGACCTGAGAGAACATAGACTTGAGGGAATATAGACCTGAGGGAACATAAACCTGAGAGAACATAGACTTGAGGGAACATAGACCTGAGGGAACATAGACCTGAGGAAACATTGAGGGAACATAGACCTGAGAGAACATAGACCTGAGGGAATATAGACCTGAGGGAATATAGACCTGACGGAACATAGACTTGAGGGAACATAGACCTAAGGGAACATTAGACCCGAGGGAACTTAGACCGGCTCCCCTCATATTGTTATTCTAAAAATAAACTAGATCTATCTTTGGTATGATGGTAACTTAATAAAACGATTGTGACATTGTTACCACATTTAAAATGGAAAAAAAATAGCCAGAGGTTTCTTACAACGAACTACTTTATAATAATTATAAAGTAGTTCGTTGTAGGTCGTTGTAGAAAACGTCTGGCTATTACAAAGTAAGAATTTCCAACAAGGTCGAGGGTGAGAGCTGAACACTGAACAAAACTCGGCACATTCGGCTTTGTAAAAAAAAATGCCGTTGTTTACATCTCTCACACTGACGCCACGAGGTGGAGCTGTGAAACCCGTACACGCGGAAACACCGAGCCGTCCCATCTGGTAACTCGAGTATTTTTGGTGAAAGTTAGTGTAGGAGAGCATGAATTGTGTGCACTGTCGTGATGAGCAGGCGACTTAGATTTTCACAAGCTCTAGAATTTCGTAAATAAATCACTGACTGATAGATGCCCCTAGCAGTGATCGAACTAGGTGGATCAGTTCATACAGATTTTGAGCTGTATACGAATTTCACTGTATTAAAAGCAAAACAAAAAGAAATGACTTGATTTAAAAGTCACAGTACAACTCTAGAAATCTAGATCTAGTTCTATTTCTTAGACATTTTCAGCTAATTTCAAGGCTAATTACTGTCTTAAAGTGTTTTTTTCTTTTTTAATCTCAGAGTGTTGAAGATGGCACTGACCTAGATCTGAATCAAGATGGGTCAAAGTGGATTTTGGAAAGTGGTTGGAACTGAAAAAGGAGACGCAGAAGATCTCAGTAGCCAATTTTGAGCATTCCCGTCCTGCCTTTCACAGTAAAGTGTTGAACTGGCAAATGATTTTTTGGGAGTGATTCTGATAGACACGATTCAAGGTATTTTCATTTAATACAAGTGGAGAGGCTAATGAGTGTCCGGTTGTTGTTTTTTTAACGTCATCATTTCTGTATTTTCTGTTACAAACTTTGGGAAATTATGCAAACAATGATCAGATCTGCATGTATTCATAAAAGAGAAAACAAAGAAAGAGACCACAGAACATGAAAGTGAGTTTTGCTTACTGAATGAGGTAATTTGATATGGTCAAATATACATTCCATAAACTTTGGACATGTTGGCCTACATTAAGATTTTTAGGGCAGCTGTTCCTCGGTTTGCCGAATGATAATTTCAGAGTCTCAGGTCTAATCAGCAAGTAAAGTTAACATGAGTAAGTGCACATAAATCTATTTATATCTAAGAAGTCATTATTATAAACTGCAACTGTTTCAAACGAAACAGTATGAGATAGAATACATACATGTAGTGATTTGAGTAGGTTTTCTTATAAAGCTAAATCTACGTTACTAAACTTCACATTACTCAGCTTGAACCGAAAGTGAAGTAATTAGACCTACTGAAGTAAGTATAATTTACATCTTGTTTGAAATAAAGAATAAGGACATACTCGTAAGTCTTATTGTAAAAGAAATAGTCTCAAGATTATTTCATTGTTGGTCCAAGTTTTCTTAAGTGTCAGTTAATCTAACCCAGTCTCCTCTTTATTGACCAGTTGTGTTAATTAAGTTTCAGGCAATCTTTGAAAAATGCTCAACATGAATTATGACATGTATTGTATGAAATGAAAACATGTATTATGACACTCACATCAGTTCCAGTCACTATAGGCTCTGTTTGTGAGGTAACATTAAATAAATTAGAAATTAAGAAAATCACAAACGTTTCTCGATTCGAACTAATCAGTTATTCCTATTTTGCTCCCACCCAATGGAATGCATTTCCTTTTGGACCTCTACCATACTGAACTGTGGGCACACCCATCATTATATTTTCATTAGTGCAACTACAGATGAAGGAGAGGACCCACACGCAAGCAAGCCCCTGGTCAAAGGCAAATCCTTTTTTACGAGTGGACATGACCGGGACATGGAGGACAGTATGAAGGAGACTTGTAATATTTAAGAGTGTATTATAATAATACTGGTCCAAATGCAGAGCTGGCTTTGGTCCAGTACAACCTGTTTCATGAACTGGTACGCTAGCATGGTATCAGTGGGCGTGCACCTGTCGGTGCAAACGGCCAGGGCGGAGGAGGTTTCATTAACCCAACGGCCACATGCTAGGGCACAATGTGACCCTCAGTACTTGAGTCCTTCATATTGGCCCCCGGTAGCGGTGTGGTCATAGGCTTGTTTGCCTAAATCACAGACGAAGAATTGAGCAAACTTCCCGGACGCAGCTTCGAAGCTGGCGGCAGCAGGCCAGTGGTTGATTGATAGGGCAGATGGCAATATACCGTCACTCTGGCCTGGATATCGTGACACAGAGCATCCACCAGTATTGGTGTTCTTTGGTTTTGGGTCTTTCACCCTAGTCAGTTGGGACTGCGAGGCTGTGGAGTAGCCTATAGGCAGCCGGTCAGGCAATATGACTGTCCCTCTGGCATCCTCCTGTGTCACAAATCCCAGACTGGGAGATGTAATAGTTATGACAGGACGACAATCACGAACAAACAAGTTTAACACTTAACAAAACAACCCATCAGACTCACACATTTATTAAACATAATTATACATATAATAGCGCAATTACATACATTATATTATTGAAATGAACTGCCGTACAACGGCCTTATTCTCACACACACTCTCCCTCGGATCCACAATCCGGTAGTCACTCCTAAAGGCACTTCGGCCTCAGCCTCTCCCCTCAGGGTCTTAATAGCACATTAATAATTTACTGGCACCGCAGTCTCTCAATATCCCCTCCCTATTGTCATACACCTTAGCACTCCCCTAGCACCTCAGCAGGGCCATAACACATTATTATTTCCATAGCCATCAACATGGCAACAACATAGTATCAGTTCACTAGCCTATCAACATGGCAACAACATAGTATCAGTTCACTAGCCTATCAACATGGCAACAATATAGCATCTCATTCACTCTCATATCTACGTCCCTGTCCGTGGCCTGACTGCCACGACTTTATGTGCCTCTACTGTCCTGTACTGACAGCCTCACTTCTGGCCTATGTGTGGCCTCCGGCCCTAGGCTGGCCTATACCCTGTGCTCATCGAGGTGGCTCTGCGGCCCGTCCCCGACACCTACAAGAATAACATTACATTGGTATAATACCCTACCATTTCTATTCACTCCACCTCTCCTTACAATCCATGAAGCGTACACACACTAGTTCACCTTTCACTCACCACACATCTTACGGTAACACACTTCCATCAGAGTACACACTACTCACCCGCGCTACAAATCCATGAACTCACTTTCATCTATCGCTCATGGCGCACATTGCTATATCCAATATCAAGGACTTCCACATTCCTCACGTATACTTATTTACATCATGGTAATAGACGAATATAATATAATACATCAATCATAATAATCAATCAACGTTCTACATACCAGTCATTACTGGAAAGACTCTTCCACTAGTCTTCTCAACTGCTCCCTTTCCGCCCGATGGGCTCTTATTCACAGGTCCGCTCCGTCGGACCTTCTAACTTGCAGTGATAGTTATACAGCGCTTTCGCCTCATTCAGACCCAACCCACTACTCACAACAGCACGCTTCACTTGCTGTCTACTGTGAGCCCTTCTTACTCTACACCCGCTCTGTAGCAATCCCCTTAATTGCACTCACTCCACTCGTGACATCATCCCCCACCCCAAAAAAATTAATGCAATTAATTTCAAATCGCATCAAGATGACTGTCAACGAGTGAGCGTGAGCAATACCTACACTAAAAAAACTGACCTAGCAGTTCCCCTAGTATATAAAATACCGAAATCAGGGGAAAATATGGGGATCAATATGGCCTGCAATATGCATATATGCGTCACATCATGAATAGCTAACTAACCACAATACTTAATACAGAATCAAAAACCACTCAACCTATCAACCATTCTTCATATCATATTTATAATGTCAATATTTTAAAGTCGACTCATTCACACAGATCCTGTCAATGTTCCTGTCCTCCGATGTATAAGCTGCTGAACTCTTCCCCTAGGCTCGACTAAGGTAGTCGGCGATATGATTGCTGGTTCCTGGAATTGGTTGAATAACGAAGGTATACGGCTGCAAAGCCAATGCCCATCTAGACAAGCGTGGGCTGGACGAACGATTCTTCGACAAAAATGTCAGTGGCTTGTGGTCTGTCTGGATACAAAACTCTCGTCCCATGAGATAACGTCCTAGTTTCTGGACGGACCAGACAATGGCAAGACACTCACGCTCTATCACAGAATACTTTCTTTCTCTCTGCAATAACTTCCTACTGACATAACATACAGGATGGAGACATTCGTTCTTCTCCTGTAGAAGACAAGCGCCGACACCAGAGTCCGACGCATCCGTTCTGAGGATAAAATTAGATCGAAAATCGGGTAATATCAGAATGGGTGACGATGATAATGCTGTCACCAAATTATCAAATGCTGTCTGACATTCAGACGTCCACTGGACCTTATCGGGTTGTCCCTTCTTAGTAAGGTCAGTAAGAGAAGATGACAAGGAGGAAAAATTTGGAATGAACTTTCTGTAATAATTTAAAATTCCCACTAAGCTTCTGACTTGTTTCTTTGTTTTAGGGATTTGCAACCCTACCAACTTGTCAATTTTTGTTACTTCAGGTCTCTGAACACCTCTACCCACAATATGTCCTAAGAATATTATCTCTGGACATGCCAAATCCATCTTTGCGGGTTTAGCAGTTAACCCAAAATGACGTAATCGTTGAAAAATTACTGTTAGTGTCTGAGTATGATCAGACCATGTCGACGTATGGCATGCTATATCGTCAAAGAATGACACGACATTAGGTATGTCCTTCAACACTAATCTCATTAATCGTGCAAACGTCGCTGGCGCGTTTACCAACCCAAATGGCATGACCTTAAATTGGAATAATCCAATGGGCGTTTGGAACGCCGTGTATTGTTTAGACTCCTCAGTAAGCGGGATCTCCCAATAACCTTTCGTTAAATCTATCTTGGACCCGGCCAATGAAGCTATTAATTCCTCCTGAAACGGGATAGGCTCCCTATCGCCTACCGTAATAGTGTTCAATCTTCGAAAATCAATACAGAACCGCACCGATCCATCAAGTTTTTTCACGAGGACGATGGGTGATGAATACGGCGATGTTGATGGTTCTATCACATCTAACTTCAACATTGACTCAACTTCCTTTATGACTCTATCTCTCGAAGAAAAAGGCAACGGATATGGTCCAAGAAATACTGGCTTATCCGAAGTCAACTTTATTTGGTGCTGGATCACCGTAGTGCGACCCGGCAAATCCGTAACAACGTCCGGGAATGACGCTAACAGGGTCTCAAGTTCCCTACTCCTTGAACTCGTAAGGTCAGGGTTAATTTTAACGTCCCTGTAACCTTGTGTCGGAGTTAACTCCAGCAATTGAATTTGTAACTCTTCCTGCGCCTCGGTGTCGCTTACGTCACAGTCCAACTGGTCTACGACCCCCGTACAAGCCGTAGAGAAGACAGTCTCCTCTGGTCTTGTCTGTGCACACAGATACTGTGGTCTCTCATAAAATCTCTGTAGCATATTAACATGGAAAACCCTACTCGTTCCATCAATGTGGATAGCGTAATCTACCTTTGAAACAACTCGCTCAATAACATAAGGGCCTTTCCATGTCATCAATAACTTATTATGGTCCGTAGGTAACAACAACAGAACCTTGTCTCCTGGCTTAAAAATTCTCAGTTTGGAACCTCTATCTTTATAGTCTTTTGCTCTTTTCGAAGCGATACTAGACGCTTCTTCTGCTATAGTGCGCGCTGCAGATAGTCTTTCTCTTAAATCAACAAGGTACTGAAACACCGAAATCTGCTCATCGTCTCCCGATGATGGCGACGTCATCATGTCCCGAAGAACATCAGTTGGGCCCCTAGGACTACGACCGTACATCATTTCGAACGGCGAGAATCCCGTTGACTCCTGCCGTACCTCTCTGTACGCGAATAACACTGCAGGGATATATCTATCCCAATCTTTAGGGCGATCAGCAGCTACCTTACGCAGCATCGACTTTAACGTCGAGTTCAATCTCTCGCACATGCCATTAGCCTGCGGATGATAAGGGGTGGTAGTGATGGGTTGTATGCTGAATAAGCGGAACAATTCCTTCATCATCTGCGACGTAAACTGCGCGCCCCTATCAGACAGAATTTGCTCTGGTATTCCTACCCTAGCGAAAATTGCAAACAACGCTTCCGCGACTGCCTCAGACGTTATGGTCCGCAGAGGAACCGCCTCTGGCCATCTCGTAGCATTACATATGACCGTTAAGAAAAATCGATTCCCCCTATCGGTCGCTGGGTGAATGGGGCCAACAAGGTCTATCGAGACCTTTTTAAACGGTTCCGAGACCGTGGGGATCTTCTGAAGAGGAGCCTGGGGTGTACGACCCTTATGCGTCGTCTTTTGGCACGCACTGCACGTCTTACAATAGACCTGCACATCTCTGTGGATCGATGGCCAGTAAAAATTTTTAAGAACCCTTTCTTTGGTTCTAGCTATCCCCATATGACCCGCTAATGGGACATCATGTGCCAAATGCAATACTGTTGCGATCAGCAACGCTGGCACAACGACCTGCTTTAAAATGGAGGACACCGTTACATACTTACGGAACAGAATGCCCGCCTGAACAATAAAGGAGGACGACCCGTTCTTATATCTCCTCGTTTTCTCGGTTCGCGCTTCCCCAAAACATGGGTTTAATGATGGGTCCTCCCTTTGAAATCTCGCCAAGCGCTCTGGCGTGATATCTAGGTTGACCGCTGGCGTCGCCAAAGGTCTAATCTTCTCTTTATCCGCTACCCGTCGACGTGTTTCGACCGCGGCGCAAAAGTCAATACCTTCTGATTGCGACCATGCTTGCACGTTCTCATCGGAAGGGGAAGCCACCCGTGATACATTCCCAATGATGAGCTGGGCGCCTGGAAAACAACCAACGACTGCTTCGACTTCCCCGCTAAGGAAAGGTGTATCTATCATTATTCTTGCCATGGGCAATTTCTCAATGGCCCCCGAAAATTGGATGCACGGCACAGTCTCACCTGTAAGCTGTGAATCCCGAATGCAGTCCCTATGCACTCCCACAACGGTAGATCCTGTATCTCGTAAAACCGAGACCGGTTCGTCCCCAACAAACCCCGGATAAACCCTAAGACCACCTCCTGTATGACATGAATTTATAACGGGGATCTTTCTCCCACAAGGTAAAACACCGGAAGATAATAACTTCTCACAACTGGGACACTTAGAATACTGTCCGCCTCCGTTGTCCGATGTAACACACGCAGCGGCATGATGAAATTTATTTGGGGAACATGGACTGGAGCTACTGTCCACGTTCGCCGCTATCCTACCTGCAGGGCAGTTCACGCTGATGTGATCTGCTCTTCCGCAGCTCCAACACTTCGCGGCGCTACACTCGCGCGAAAAGTGACCCACGCGTCCGCAAGTCCAACACTCCGCTCCCTGTGCTGCCCTAGGCCTGGGTCCCCGTGACCCCTCGCGACCGGAACTAGAGTCCCTATGCCGTCGGTCATCGGCAAAGGTCACAACTCGCCCCCAGGCCATTACCGCGACCTAGCCCTCCTGCTCGGTCAAACTTACCGGATCCATATGCCGGTGATTGGTGATAGCCCCTACGCTGCCCCTGAGCTTGCCCGCTATAGGCACCACGCTGACGCGACCTGTCCCCAAGTCCTGCCGGCGACCCCTCGACAACGGCGACGTACCCAGCATCTTGGACGTACGCCCTGGCGACTGGTTTGGACGGATGTGCCGTACGGTATGCCTCCGCCAACTTAGACGCCTCCTGCACCGTCGCGGGTTCGTTCTCTTTCAGGAAAGCCACCAGATCTTTGTGGCACGACGCGTACAGCTGGTCACGGATCATTAGGTCTTTCAGTTTAGCGAAATCCGTGCCCACATGCGCCAAGTCTACCCAGTTCGCGAAATACTCAGTTAGTCTCGCGACGAAGGCAGCAGAGTCCTCCCTGGTATCTGCACGTGCTCGCCTAAACTGCTCCCCGAAATATTCCTCGGTACGCGCAAATCGGCGAAGCAGCAAAGCCTTCAGCTTATCGTAATCTTGGACGTCTTCGCGCTGCAGCTCTTTAAAGTATGTTAACGCTCGCCCCTGCAATAGAGACGCCAGGTACGTGGCCCATAATTCCTTATTTTCCCCCCATTGCAATTGTGCGTTCAGTTCGAACCTGTAAAGGAAGGCGTCTATGTCGTCCTTCCGGTCGTCGAACGTAGGGAGCTTAATCCTAACGCCACCTTTATTGTGTACCTGCCGCTCAGCCGTTTCCGCTGGCGTATTCTTCTTGAGTTCTAACTCCGCAATCTTTACTTGCGCCTCTATCTCCTTTAACTTTATCTCCTGCTCCCGTTCTTGAGCTTCTATCTCCTTTAACTTAAACTCCCTCTCCTGTTGCAACTCTTTTAACTTAAACTCTCTTTCCTCTTCCTTATCCTTAGCCTCTCTCTCCTGCTCCTGAGCCTTAGCCTCTTTTTCTCGCTCTCTATCCTTAGCACGCTCATCGCGCAAATCCGCCTGCTGTTCTTTAATCCAGCCGCGTAGCTCTTCTCCCTCCAGGCCAAGTTCCTTACCCAACTTCATTAGTTGTTGGAGTTCCGCCATTTCACAGATTTATGGTTATGGTATGTATACTATGAAAACGGTTACCCTGTCGGTATGATCACTAGCAACACGACCAGAGACCTGAGATCACACCAGATATAACAATACCCAATTGTCTCAAATACAATTCAGAAATTTACGTACTTCCTAACTAATTCTATATTTATAAAATGTATTGCCCTATTAATAATAAAAAAGAATAGAAAAGACAATAATAAGGAAATTCAGTAGAAGGACCACAAGTACGTCAAGGACAACGAACCAGACTAGGACAAAGCTTCTACAAAAAAAAACTATAATGGAAAAAAAGAATGCAACCTAACTACGCCGATTACACAACACGGTACGAACAAGAACAGAGTCTGAAAAAAAAGAACGTATCTACAAATAGGGAAGAGAGGGACAAGAGAAACGTCTTCCTAAAACAACGAGGAAGATAGAACGCTACAATCTAAACAAAAATACAGGTCCCTATAGAACTGTTCACTGTGATGAACGAAGTTCCAAATTTAGCCCACCTCCCGAAGAGGACAAACTACGCTCACCACAGCAAACCCGCGCCACCGCCCGTACAACCTATAACGACAACAAAAACAGCAAAAACAGGGAAACAGACAGATGAAAAGACAGCCCTCAATCCAGGGTACAAAAACTTTGACTTTTACTTAACTTTCAGCCTTATGAGTTTAAGTCCTCGACCTAATCGGAGCTCTGGCTACTTGTCTCCTCAGGCTGCACGCACACACTCTGGAAAGTTTAAATACACATTAATACCTATTCATAGCAATACATGCATCAATACATATTCATAAGTATCCATAAATCATATCATGAAAATTTCATTCGTCCCACGAACAAAGACAACAGCATGAATTCCTAGCACAACAGAAAAACAACTAGATATAACGAATACACAATGTCAAAATGACCACAGGTAAACAGGACGAGCCCCCAGTGTCACAACGGACGAGCCCCCAGTGTCACAAATCCCAGACTGGGAGATGTAATAGTTATGACAGGACGACAATCACGAACAAACAAGTTTAACACTTAACAAAACAACCCATCAGACTCACACATTTATTAAACATAATTATACATATAATAGCGCAATTACATACATTATATTATTGAAATGAACTGCCGTACAACGGCCTTATTCTCACACACACTCTCCCTCGGATCCACAATCCGGTAGTCACTCCTAAAGGCACTTCGGCCTCAGCCTCTCCCCTCAGGGTCTTAATAGCACATTAATAATTTACTGGCACCGCAGTCTCTCAATATCCCCTCCCTATTGTCATACACCTTAGCACTCCCCTAGCACCTCAGCAGGGCCATAACACATTATTATTTCCATAGCCATCAACATGGCAACAACATAGTATCAGTTCACTAGCCTATCAACATGGCAACAACATAGTATCAGTTCACTAGCCTATCAACATGGCAACAATATAGTATCTCGTTCACTCTCATATCTACGTCCCTGTCCGTGGCCTGACTGCCACGACTTTATGTGCCTCTACTGTCCTGCACTGACAGCCTCACTTCTGGCCTATGTGCGGCCTCCGGCCCTATGCTGGCCTACCCCCTGTGCTCATCGAGGTGGCTCTGCGGCCCGTCCTCGACACCTACAAGAATAACATTACATTGGTATAATACCCTACAATTTCTATTCACTCCACCTCTCCTTACAATCCATGAAGCGTACACACACTAGTTCACCTTTCACTCACCACACATCTTACGGTAACACACCTCCATCGGGGTACACACTACTCACTCGCGCTACAAATCCACGAACTCACTTTCATCTATCGCTCATGGCGCACATTGCTATATCCATTATCAAGGACTTCCACATTCCTCACATATACTTATTCACATCATGGTAATAGACGAATATAATATAATACATCAATCATAATAATCAATCAACGTTCTACATACCAGTCATTACTTAAAAGACTCTTCCACTAGTCTTCTCGACTGCTCCCTTTTTATGTCCGCCCGATGGGCTCTTATTCACAGGTCCGCTCCGTCGGGCCTTCTAACTTGCAGTGATAGTTATACAGCGCTTTCGCCTCCTTCAGATACACCTGGATACATTTCCAGTCGTCTTGACCCTGTCTTGCCACTTGGATAAGTTGTGTCCAGGCGAGAGAGTGAGTCTGATGTTTGCGCAGCTCTTTCTCACTAAAAACAAATTCTTTGCGCCAGTCTTAACACTCACCTCGTCTTCTTTCATCTTTGTCTCGTCTTCTTTCCTCTCAAAATTCCAACGGCGATGGGCGAGTGCGGTGGCAGCAGGTTTGGATAGACTGGAAGCTGTTAGCACAGACCTACACGTTGGTGGCTGTGGGCTATGGTCGCTTCATCGTCGATTGAAGTGGAGGCGTGGGGAGGCAGCACCCACATTAGCTGAGCAGCCTTATTTAAGGATAGCACTGCTCACCTCAACTGAGGAAGGGGCTAGAAAAGGTGCCCTAAAGAAAGCCCACTTCACATCACCCTGACTGGTATACCGCGACCAGTGGGGATGCCTTTTTGCGGTCGAAACAAAAAGAAATTCAGCTTACTCAGGCTAGGAGCCTGGAATATACGCACACTACAGGACAACTCAAACAACCCGGAAAGACGCACTGCACTTATTGCCATTGAGCTCAGCAGGTACAACCTGGACATAGTGGCACTCAGTGAGACCAGACTCCCTGATAGTGGCCAACTCAAAGAGCTCAGTGGTGGATACACCTTCTTCTGGAAAGGCAAGGGTGCAGTCGAACCGAGACAGCATGGTGTTGGGTTTGCAATTAAAAATGACCTTGTCAGAAACTTGCAGTCCATGCCAATTGAAATAAATGACAGGCTAATGACACTCAGGATCCCAGTTGGGAAAAGCCAGTCAGCCACCCTCATTAGCGCATATGCGCCCACCATGACAAACCCAGATGAAGCCAAAGACAAGTTCTATTCTGATCTAGAATCTGTCATATGCTCTGTCCCGGCAGCTGATAAGCTGATTCTCTTAGGGGACTTCAATGCTAGGGTTGGCTCAGAAATCTCAGCGTGGCCAAATGTTTTGGGCCCTCATGGAGTTGGTTCATGCAATAACAATGGGTTGCGCTTACTTACTTTGTGCGCTGAATTTGGCCTGTTCATTACCAACACAAATTTTAGTCTCCCCGTGAGAAACAGAACGTCATGGATGCATCCCCGCTCAAAGCATTGGCATCTCATAGACTATGTCATTGTGAGGAAGACTGACAGAAAGGATGTCCTTGTAACAAAGGCGATGTGTGGTGCCGAGTGTGGAACTGACCACAGACTCATTGTTTGCAAGCTCAGACTAACATTGAGGCGCAATAGACGCCCTCAAGGGAAAGCGCCACCTAAACGCCTAAATGTTTCAAAACTCTGCTCAGCTGAGAAACAGAGCGAGCTCTCATCAGAACTCTCCTCAAAATTGGATTGCGTGACTTTTGACCCTGAGAACATTGAACAGAGCTGGACTGACCTAAATACGACTGTACACTCTTGCGCCAGCAGCACAGTTGGTTTTCCTGTCCGCAAGCACCAGGACTGGTTCAATGATAATGATAATGAAATCAAAGTGTTCATCAAAGAAAAAAATAGTCTCATCCAAGCTCACTGCAGTGACCCCTCTTCCACAGCAAAAGCTGATGCACTGCGTGCATGTAAGGGTGTACTCCAGAAGAAGCTGAGGAAAATGAAAAATGACTGGCTTGAAGAGCGATTAAGAGAAACTCAGAAATATGCCGACACAAACAACACTAGAAAGTTCTTTCAGAGCCTCCGAGCTGTGTTTGGACCATCCCGCTCTGGCACTACGCCACTTCTTGCGTCAGATGGTTCAACACGCATTGTTGAATTGAATGCCATAATTCAGCGTTGGGCAGAACATTTCGGAGGTGTGCTAAATCGGCCATCAAATATAAATACTGAGTCCATTGACCGCCTCCCTCAGACTCCTATTAATGCAGCTCTTGCCAAGCCATTCACAGCAAATGAGACCCGAACTGCCACAAATCAGATGTCCTTTAACAAATCACCAGGCGTGGATTCAATTCCTGCTGAGGTGTATGCCTTCGGTGGAGAAAAGCTTATTGAAAGGTTGACCGAGTTGTTCAATCATATGTTGAAAACGGGGAAGCTGCCACAGGACTTCAAAGATGCTTCAATCATCCATCTGTACAAAAACAAAGGGGACAGCCAAGTCTGTGACAACCATCGGGGAATCTCTCTACTTTCAATTGCTGGCAAAATATTGGCAAGAATGCTTCTGAATCGCCTTCTTGATCACCTCTCGTCAAATGACTTGCTTCCCGAGAGCCAATGTGGCTTTCGTAAAGAGAGGGGAACGGCGGATATGATTTTTGCTGCCAGACAGATTCAGGAAAAATGCATGGAACAAAATAAAGCGCTGTATATCACATTTGTTGACCTCACAAAAGAATTTGACACAGTGTGTCGTGAAGGCCTCTGGAAAATCTTGGCGAAGTTTGGGTGTCCACCCGAATTCATCACAATAGTGCGCCAGTTTCATGATGGCATGAAAGCTGCAGTCAAAAGCAACGGCAGTGTTTCGGAGCCCTTTGCTGTCACAAATGGTGTAAAACAGGGTTGTGTCTTAGCCCAACTCTGTTCAGCATCATGTTCTCTGCAATGCTACAAGAAGCCTTTAGCTCTCCTCATCAAGGGGTAAGCATCAAGTACCGAACTGATGGCAGTCTATTCAACCTCAGGAGACTTCAGGCAAAAACCAAAACCAAAAGTACTCAAGTCTGTGACCTACTATTTGCTGATGATTGTGCACTTCTGGCACACGATGAGGATAGCATGCCAAACTGTGTTGATAAGTTCTCTAGTGCCTGTGACAACTTTGGCCTCACAATAAGCACAAAGAAGACGGAAGTGCTCCATCAGCCTACTCCAGACGACAAGTATCCTGTGACCCCAAATATCAAAGTCCATGACAGTCTTCTGAAGGTGTCGGAGAACTTTACCTATCTTGGCAGTACACTGTATTCCGCGGCTCGTGTTGATACTGAAATACTCTCAAGAATCAGCAAAGCCAGCTCTGCATTTGGCAGGCTTCGAAAGAGAGTATGGGATGTTGCCGGCATTCGCACAGACACTAAGCTGAAAGTGTACAATGCTGTGTGTTACAGATTCAAGGAAGGGTGTGCACTCCAATTGTAATGAATGGATTTCCTTGTTATCGTAATGGTGTGTTGGGGGTGTTGTTCGACTGCATATTTTTAATAGTAATATTGAATTTAATTCTTAACTTGCAGACCCATGCCAATTACTAAGGAACAAGTGGATAAATTCAACAACAGGGCCTGCAGGGCCACATTTTATTTACGTTAAGTTTACTAACAATTTCGACTAGAGATCTAATATGTAGTAATGATAAATATCAGCAGCATCAATTTCATAATCAATAAATACGTCATTACAAGTCTAGCTCTAGGTTTCCTACAAAATCATTTAACTTCTGTTCTTGCTAATTATCTAAATACTAATTAGACTCTATATAGAATTCTATCTCTAAAATCTGGTCTGCTTATTGTATGGCAATCAATATACTAGACTAGTATAGAGTCCAGTCTCTGGAGACATAAGGTCATCTCAGATATTTAGATCCAAAGTTACAGGTCTAGATCTTGCCCGTCGAAGTGACGTCGGCACAGTTAAATATTATATAGACTCTAGATAGGCCTATATATAATCTAGATCAAGGATGGACTGGCAACTCCCAGCCTCACCCAGACAATTCAATTACAATTAGACTCTAGATCTATATGATTCACACATTAGTACGAGTTGCAATTCTAGAATTCACAGCTAGATCTAGTCTATGTATTTAGCATCTTGCAATGTTCAGCAAGCACTCCGGGTAGATCTATGCACCAAGTGATCAATACTCCTACTGGATAACTGTCATGCTTTCACCTCCTATTCACTGTCAAAACATCACGAGCCTCGGTCAGATCTTACTTACGATTGTTCTGGCGCTAAGGCCAGAAACAGTAGATAAAGGCGGTGTCATATTCAATGAGCCATGGATTAGTGACAAGACATTCGTCGAGCCATGTTCATAATAAATGGATTCATTCAAGCAGAATCGACGCTGAGACCATCACCCACGGAAGTCTGGCATGGAATGAATAACTAGTGCCGCCAGCCCGCTCTGCAAGCAGCACGATTTACTACGCGTTGAAGCAAGAGGAAATATAATCCCCTTGGGAAAGTGAAACTGGGGCGCTAATCTTTCGTCTAAGCCCTACTGGTTTTTATTTAACTCTTTCCTACTTCCTAATATGTATGTTTTCTTATTCTTATCAATCCACGAAGATTTCTAGACGTGGATGTTAACTTGGTCTATGCAAATTAGTTAAAAGTTAAAATTTGACACAGCAGACGACAATTCTTTAAGGCCACTCTAATAGATATTTTGGGTTTTCACAAAAGTTAAATTTTACTCCAAGGCAAGGGAAATTAATCTTGATATCCTACTCTAGGTTATATTAAATTAAGTTATTTCCCCTTGACCGTATTTGATTCTGACATCCCCCACCCCAGTGGAAATTTTGAGAAAAATTTACACGATAGGATCGCAGAAACTCAACAGTCATGAAAATGACACTGATACTGAGGTGGGGGCTTAAGTACCAAATTAGAAAAGTAAGCCCTAAGATGGATAAAAATTTAACTAAGAACGTGCATAGTGGATGGACAAATAAAAAATTACACAATTATTTATGCAACGTTCTGTAGAATTTTATCTATGACGTATATTCTCATTTCATACAATCACACTTCTCATAAACATTTATAATAATAATGATTACTTAACTGTATACTCTTGAATTAAAGTATAACTATATTCACACAGTCACGCCTCACTGAAGAACCATACTCATAAGTATTATGTCAACACATATATTGATACATGTATGCACATTCACAAATAATATATTATTAAGTAAAGTATTGTGGCATCCTATGGCAGCAGTAGCTCTGGTTGCTTGGTTTGCCATGACTCCATCTCATTGACCCGCAGACAAGGGCGTCAGGTTTGTCAGTAGCTCAGGTCACAGTCCGGAATGACGCTGGTGGAAAGAGGATATTCACAAGAAAGAATGTAAAAATTGTTCATAAATTAGTGAACAATATAATGTGAATCCATCCACCGTCCAGAAATGAGGTGGAGAAGCGCCATCCAACCCCAATACAAGACAGACTAACAGAGTAATGAAAATTTTGGTCTGTCTTACTTTTTTTGCAACAAATTTCCATATAATGAAGCCGAAACAACAAAAACGGCGAAAAGTTAATTGGCTTAACGTTTACATTCCAAATTCGCGTAGTGCTGCCTCAAATGCAACAATAGTATAGAACTTTCTCAATTCCATTAACAATATGATTTAATTTATTTAATATCCGTATCGAATCCGGTATAGATGAGATGGCACGAGGCGATAGCTAGTTAATCTAATGCGCTTTACGCAAGCCATGCACACGTCAAGTGTCACAGTCATCTCGGTATATAATCATATCTGGTATTACGATAGCTGGTCCACGGGACGCGGACAGCCTAAGACATAATCGGTTGTATAAAAAAAAACTCCACTCTTCTTCACAACTTCTTAAAACGCGACCACGCAGTGTCCTCTGTTACCACTGCAAAATATCTCTCAACGCGACAAATCAGTGTCCTCTGTTAGCACTGGAAAAACTCTCAAAACGCGAAAATTCCCTTTCTTACCGGTCGGTCTTACACTGCCTGCGGCCTTACACTGCCCATAGGTCTTACACTGCATCTCCGCGTCTTACACTGCCTGCGGCCTTACACTGCCCTGAGGCCTTACAATGCCTGTAAGAAGGTTCAACTCTCTCTCTCTCTCTCAACATACCACGTGTCTTTTATAATGACATTACCTCAATACTGATACGAACAAGTCCCATGAGACAATAAACTCTTTGCTCCTCGGGCGGCCGCACAGCCGAAAATAATACCAATATTCACCACACATCACTCATCTCTCACTTCACATAAATTACTTCCCATACAACAGTCTTCCACTGTCCTCTCGGGAGCTCATCAATTTAAAGACGAATCGGTTATATCACACTAACCCAGAACTGGCAGTATTAACTGAACGGGTTCTAATAATTCACTTAATGTCAATAATCCAGATTAAAATTCAACGTGGTTTTAGCACGTGAAATATTTCAGGCATATATTGTAAATCATAGCAATGTCAATATAATAGTTTAAACTTTATAAGGAAGAAAAAAAAATACACTGAACAGTACACTAGACCCACAAGCAAGACGAACGATAACAGACCCTACAGCCCTAACTTATTTACAAGATAGTTTTAAGAAAAAGGACAGGAGAGACATCTTCCTAAAGAAAGGGAGGAAGCAAAGAACGCCACAATCTATACGAATAAACGGATCCCTATAGAACTATTCATAGTAAAGCAAATCCCCCCGAGTTATCTATAGCCAACGATGCACGTTCTGCACCCGATTGGCAAAGAAGATTAGCTAAACTACGATCCCATCCAACCACCCGCTAAACTAAACTGAACATGCAAAAAGATAAAAAGCCTGTAAAATGATGAGGAAGGAAAACACCTCAACCTCCCCAAAAATCGACACTCGGATGGTTCACTTAACTTTTTTTTTTTTTTTAAAGGAATTTAGATGGTGGGTTCCTCAATCCATAGCTCGCATTCCCAAGTCCAAAGGTCTCGTTTTCTGTCACAGGTAGATAGATGTCTGATGGATGTTGTCCCTCGCCGTGATCATCGGGTTAATGGGATTGACAGAACATCATATGAAATTCAAGCAAAAATTTTATATTAATATACAATGTATAGATCTAGATCTATCTATATCATCGACATGTCTCCAGATCTCTAGATCTTGATTTGAAATCACAATCTTACAAAGTTACATTATGAAATACTCAAATAGCTAACAAATCTCCAACCAGAATCCAGATAGATCTAAATCTCTCCATATATGTTAAGAAATAGTGTCACTTTTATTAGATCTAGATTCTATATTATATTATTTCTTCTCTCAATAATAGCTAGAGTCTATCTCCTTACTAACTTAATTTTTTTAAGAGTGCCCCTATCTAATTGTTAAGTTATGATAATAAATGTTTTAGGGGGTCCCACTCCAGTGTTACAGATTCAAGGAAGGGTGTGCACTCCAATTGTAATGAATGGATTTCCTTGTTATCGTAATGGTGTGTTGGGGGTGTTGTTCGACTGCATATTTTTAATAGTAATATTGAATTTAATTCTTAACTTGCAGACCCATGCCAATTACTAAGGAACAAGTGGATAAATTCAACAACAGGGCCTGCAGGGCCACATTTTATTTACGTTAAGTTTACTAACAATTTCGACTAGAGATCTAATATGTAGTAATGATAAATATCAGCAGCATCAATTTCATAATCAATAAATACGTCATTACAAGTCTAGCTCTAGGTTTCCTACAAAATCATTTAACTTCTGTTCTTGCTAATTATCTAAATACTAATTAGACTCTATATAGAATTCTATCTCTAAAATCTGGTCTGCTTATTGTATGGCAATCAATATACTAGACTAGTATAGAGTCCAGTCTCTGGAGACATAAGGTCATCTCAGATATTTAGATCCAAAGTTACAGGTCTAGATCTTGCCCGTCGAAGTGACGTCGGCACAGTTAAATATTATATAGACTCTAGATAGGCCTATATATAATCTAGATCAAGGATGGACTGGCAACTCCCAGCCTCACCCAGACAATTCAATTACAATTAGACTCTAGATCTATATGATTCACACATTAGTACGAGTTGCAATTCTAGAATTCACAGCTAGATCTAGTCTATGTATTTAGCATCTTGCAATGTTCAGCAAGCACTCCGGGTAGATCTATGCACCAAGTGATCAATACTCCTACTGGATAACTGTCATGCTTTCACCTCCTATTCACTGTCAAAACATCACGAGCCTCGGTCAGATCTTACTTACGATTGTTCTGGCGCTAAGGCCAGAAACAGTAGATAAAGGCGGTGTCATATTCAATGAGCCATGGATTAGTGACAAGACATTCGTCGAGCCATGTTCATAATAAATGGATTCATTCAAGCAGAATCGACGCTGAGACCATCACCCACGGAAGTCTGGCATGGAATGAATAACTAGTGCCGCCAGCCCGCTCTGCAAGCAGCACGATTTACTACGCGTTGAAGCAAGAGGAAATATAATCCCCTTGGGAAAGTGAAACTGGGGCGCTAATCTTTCGTCTAAGCCCTACTGGTTTTTATTTAACTCTTTCCTACTTCCTAATATGTATGTTTTCTTATTCTTATCAATCCACGAAGATTTCTAGACGTGGATGTTAACTTGGTCTATGCAAATTAGTTAAAAGTTAAAATTTGACACAGCAGACGACAATTCTTTAAGGCCACTCTAATAGATATTTTGGGTTTTCACAAAAGTTAAATTTTACTCCAAGGCAAGGGAAATTAATCTTGATATCCTACTCTAGGTTATATTAAATTAAGTTATTTCCCCTTGACCGTATTTGATTCTGACACTGTGGTCCTTCCCACCCTACTCTATGGGGCTGAAACCTGGACAGTGTACCAATCGCATGCCAGAAAGCTAAATCACTTTCATCTGGTCTGCCTTAGAAAGATCCTAAGGATCAAATGGCAGGATAAAATTCCAGACACTGAGGTCCTCAATCGTGCCAAGGAATTGAGCATCTTCTGCCACCTGAAAAAAATTCAGCTACGTTGGGCAGGACATGTTGTCAGAATGCCCGACTCCAGACTCCCTAAGCAAATCTTCTTCTCTGAGCTCTCCAATGGAACGAGGAATGTTGGGGCCCCAAAGAGACGTTACAAAGACACTCTCAAGCAATCACTGAAGGCCTTTGCCATTGATGTGAGTGAGTGGGAAAAGCTCTCGCTTGATCGTGCAAATTGGATGGCGGCCCTTACCAGAGGCAGCAAAGCATGGGAAGCTGACGGAGTCCAGCAGGCTATCGAAAAAAGAGAACGGCGCAAGAAAAGGCCCAGTGGTACTGAACCAACGGAGCACTCTTGTCATTTATGCGGAAGGGTCTGCAGGGCAAAAATAGGACTTATCAGTCACATGAGAAGCCATAAGTCATGAAAGAACAGTCTTTCCATTCTGTCCTCTGTGTCTGTCACGAGTGGAGTGAGTGCAATTAAGGGGATTGCTACAGAGCGGGTGTAGAGTAATGTGAGAGGATGAACGACTTTCTATTTTTAATGTGCTTTCATGGTAACTCTGGTGCGTGAGTGAGGGACGGCCACTCATAGTAGTTTATGGACACTTGGCCGAGTACCATTAATTGGATTGTTTCCCTTGTAATACGAGCGCGGGACCCGTTATTCACATCACGGTGAAAAGCGCGCATTTTGATTGGTCAGTTGGAAATGTTGACCACCGGGCTTCCAACTCTTATATCATGCCTTTAAGTTTCTTACAACTCGCTCCTTCGTTGTTATCCACCGACAGAAAGACGGGAACCCGAATTCATTTTTGAGAGTAGACAATACCCTATCGGTACAAAATAGGTACTCATGATAACGTTTGTTATCAATGGAGATACGTCGTATTAATGGACGAAAGTATCCCGCACAAAATTGTCGAATGTTGTTAGTCCTGACCCTTTGAAAATTTATATTAAAACTATTACCGAGTTTCTGGTATAAGTAGTCAGTTAGAATTTTAGCAGCAAGTTTCTACTTTATAATGGTACTAATTTCGTTGCACTTTGATGCACGTGTCCTATTGAAATGATTAATAAGAGGATCTCGGATCTAGAGTAAACCACGAGTTAGACGCATGTTATCCCCGATAAATCCAACCTGGGTTAAATTTATTCAATTATTGCTGGAGGGGACGTTAGAGTAATTTCTGCAGTTTACTGGGATACCTAATTGACTTTTGTGTGCACCCTTTTTACCGTACTGTAAATTCGATTGTGTTGGGACCCTAACCGGTTATGTTGTTCGGCTGGACTCAATGTCCGAGCCTTTCACTTGTGCAACACGGGCTACGTAATAGCTCTCCCGGACGTCCGCGCTGGCTCATAAATAAGATGCGAGTTCGAGTGGTCAGCACACTCCATCATAGACGCAGAGACAAGAGCCGACAGCACAGTGAACCCAGACCAGCAACCCGGGCCCGTAGCAGCTCAGAGGCTTGCCGACGCTTGCCATCGCCACCCCGCCCCATAAGGCATGAAGCGGTAGCGCAGGACCCGGAGAGACTGGGTAAGTTGGAGACTATTATATTAGAAGTGACTTTAATTTGCGCACTCCCCCCCCCCTTTCTTGGATGCCGCGTAGAGAATGCTGATCTACAGAGACTATTATGAGTCCGGCTCAACGGTAATTGCCATTGTCATTAGACGTGTAAGATGCGCGATGCAGCGCAGTGTCTTGATATTGTGACTTTATTGTCAAAGTTAACGTTTGCGGTGCTAGATGATAATGATGGCTCGCTAACCAAGCTATCAAGATTTGCTTGTGTGCATATATATGTATAGTATATGTGTAGCATTGCCTTGTGGTAGGCAGTGAGGATTTCCTGACATGTTAATGTTATGTTATAGCGAGCGGCACTATACACTTGATTGTATTACGGGTATTTCTGTACCTTGCCAGTGCCACTATGCTATAGAGAGCAGTGTGATTGTGATTGCGTGTTTAGTGTTTAAGATGTGTAATTAATTACATGTATTGGAGATGTATAATATTAGTTGGGCCTCACATGGGTGAGCCCCAGGATTGTTCTATGTGCGGCGGTGGATGAACAATGTTCCAGTGAGTCTACACATGTTGCAATGAGTCTCGCCGACCTATATATATATATCATGTGCATGTATTATGGTTATCCAGATGTATTATGCTTCTATGAGTTTCGTAAGTGTGTGAAGGACAGTTTCATTTTAAGGAATGTACACATTACTTTATGTATCTGGCGGCATAGCTCCGCGGCTAAGGTCAAAGGGCATGACCCTTCAGTATCGATTGGGAAGGGAAGTAACCAATACAATAGCCCTGGGGCGGGTTAGTACTAATAATGGGAGTGGGCCTATGAGGATGGCCTGCATTGGGATGCAGCGTCTGTGTTATGGACGGTCAGTGGGCCATGTTGGCCACTGCGTTATTAAATGGAATGGCCACTCTGAATGTGCTGTACACCGGCTCAGTGGAGCGAAACTATTGTGTCCTTGCCCCTTCATTCGTTATGTCCCTCATACTTTGATTAGTATATTAGTTTGTGTTGCCAGTGTACTAGGAAACTCCTTGTGTATATGATATAGCCACTTGTAGTTGTTATTCATTAACCTTAGCGCTATTTTATTCCATGCATACATATCCAGTTGGTTATTGCTTAAATTCTATATTATATTGTTGTTGTTTGATTTAATACTTAATACTATTACTATGTATGTCCACCATTGATTGCCTGATTAATGTTGTCATTATATCCTAATCATATTTTTGTCTTTTTCTCTTGTTCCAACTTATGGCTGGTTGGGCTTCTTTTTTTGGGCTTCTTTTTCTGGGTTTCTTTTTCTTTTTCTTGGTAGGGTTTTTCCTATGCCTTTTTGGTAGTGATACCTTTGTTAGGCTTTTTGAATAAATAAGATTGCCAGCAGAACCCTGTGTTTGTTAATCCTGTGTATCCTTAAGAGAGTTACTATTGAACCCACGCAGTAACCACATTAGCCACTCGTAGTTCACCCAACAGTAAGAAGGGCTCACGGTGGACAAGTAAGTTAAGCGTGCTGTTGTGAGTAGTGGGAGGGTCTGAATGAGGCGAAAGCGCTGTAGTACTATCACTGCAAGTTAGAAGGTCCTACGGAACGGACCTGTGAATAAGAGCCCATCGGGCGGACATAAGGGGAGCAGTCGAGAAGACTAGTGAGAGAGTCTTTCCAGTGATGACTGGTATGTAGAACGTTGATTGATTATTATGATTGATGTATTATATTATATTCGTCTATTACCATGATGTAAATAAGTATATGTGAGGAATGTGGAAGTCCTTGATATTGGATATAGCAATGTGCGCCATGAGCGATAGATGAAAGTGAGTTCATGGAATTGTAGCGCGAGTGAGTAGTGTGTACTCCGATGGAGGTGTGTTACCGTAAGATGTGTGGTGAGTGAAAGGTGAACTAGTGTGTGTACGCTTCGTGGGTTGTAAGGAGAGGTGGAGTGAATAGAAATGGTAGGGTATTATACCAATGTAATGTTATTCTTGTAGGTGTCGAGGACGGGCCGCAGAGCCACCTCGATGAGCAGAGGGGATAGGCCATCATAGGGCCGGAGGCCACACATAGGCCAGAAGTGAGGCTGTCAGTGCAGGACAGTAGAGGCACATAAAGTCGTGGCAGTCAGGCCACGGACAGGGACGTAGATATGAGCGTGAATGTGATAATGCACTATTGCCATGTTGAGGGGCTAGTGAACTAATAATGTACTGGTGAAATGATAATGTCTATTGAAATGATAATGTGTTATTGCCCTGCTGAGGTGCTAGGGGAGTGCTAAGGTGTATGACAATAGGAAGGTGATATTGAGAGACTGCGGTGCCAGTGAATTATTAATGTGCTATTAAGACCCTGAGGGGAGAGGCTGAGGCCGAAGTGCCTTTAGGAGTAACTACCGGATTGTGGATCCGAGGGAGAGTGTGTGTGAGAATAAGGCCGTTGTACGGCAGTTGATTTCAATAATATAATGTATGTAATTGCGCTATTATTTGTATAATTATGTTTAATAAATGTGTGAGTCTGATGGATTGTTCTGTTAAGTGTTAAACTTGTTTGTTCGTGATTGTTGTCCTGTCATAAACCATTACATCTCCCAGTCTGGGATTTGTGACACTGGGGGCTCGTCCTGTTTACCTGTGGTCATTTTGACATTGTGTATTCGTTATATCTAGTTGTTTTTCTGTTGTGCTAGGAATTTGTGCTGTTGTCTTTGTTCGTGGGATGAATGGAATTTTCATGATATGATTTATGTATGTTTATGAATAATAATATGTATTGATGCATGTATTTTGATGAATATGTATTAATGTGTACTTAAATTTCTGCAGAGTGTGCGTGCCAGCCTGTAGAGGTCAAGCAGCCAGAGCTCCGAGACAAGGGGAGAGGTTATAGTCAGAAAAGTTAAGTAAAAGTCAAAATTTTTGTGCCCTGGATTGTGGGCTGTTCCTTTAATCTGTCTTTTTCCCTGTTTTTGCTGTTTTTGTTGTCGTTATAGGTTATACGGGCGGTGGCGCGGGTTTGCTGTGGTGAGCGTAGTTTATCCTCTTCGGGAGGTGGGCTAAATTTGGAACTTCGTTCATCACAGTGAACAGTTCTATAGGGACCTGTATTTTTGTTTAGTTGTATCGTCGATATCTTCTCTGTTCCGCAGGAAGACGTATTCTCTTGTCCCTCTTTCTACCTATCTGTAGATACGTTCTTTTTTTTTCAGACTCTGTTCTTGTTCGTACCGTGTTGTGTAATCGGCGAAGTAGGTTGCATTTTTTTTTCCATTATAGTTTTTTTTTTTTTGTAGAAACTTTGTCCTAGTCTGGTTCATTGTCCTTGACGTACTTGTGGTCCTTCTACTGTATTTCTTCATTCTTGTCGTTTCTATTTTCTTTTATAATTAATAGTGCTATACATTTTATAGATATAGAATTAGTTGTGCTGTAAAGGTAAAATTTCTGAATTGTATTTGAGACAACTGGGTATTATTATATCTGGTGTGATCTCAGGTCTCTGGTCGTATCATTAGTGATCATACCGACAGGTTGGTCGTCTTATAATAGATACCATAACCATAAATCTGTGAAATGGCGGAACTCCAACAACTAATGAAGTTGGGTAAGGAACTTGGCCTGGAGGGAGAAGAGCTACGCGGCTGGATTAAAGAACAGCAGGCAGAAATGCGCGATGAGCGTGCTAAGGATAGAGAGCAGGAAAAAAAGGCTCAGGAACAGGAAAGGGAGTTTAAGCAACAGGAAAGAGAGGCTAAGGCTCAGGAGCAGGAAAGGGAGTTTAAGTTAAAGGAGTTAGAAGATAAGCAGCAGGAGAGAGAGGCGCGAATAAGAATAGCGGAGTTGGAAATCAAAAAGAATACGCCAACAGAAACAGTTGAGCGGCAGGTACACAATAAAGGTGGCGTTAGGATTAAGCTCCCTACGTTCGACGACCGGAAGGACGACATAGACGCCTTCCTTTACAGGTTCGAACTGAACGCACAATTGCAATGGGGGGAAAATAAGGAATTATGGGCCACGTACCTGGCGTCTCTATTGCAAGGGCGAGCGTTAACCTACTTTAAAGAGCTACAGCGCGAGGACGTGCAAGATTACGATAAGCTGAAGGCTTTGCTGCTTCGCCGATTTGCGCGTACCGAGGAATATTTCCGGGAGCAGTTTAGGCGGGCACGTGCAGATACCAGGGAGGACTTTGCTGCCTTCGTCGCGAGACTAACGGAGTATTTCGCGAACTGGGTAGACTTGGCGCATGTGGGCGCGGATTTTACTAAACTGAAAGACTTAATGATCCGTGACCAGCTGTACGCGTCGTGCCACAAAGATCTGGTGGCTTTCCTGAAAGAAAACGAACCCGCGACGGTGCAGGAGGCGTCTAAGTTGGCGGAAGCATACCGTACGGCACATCCGTCCAAACCAGTCGCCAGGGCGTACGTCCAAGATGCTGGGTACGTCGCCGTGGTTGAGGGGTCGCCGGCAGGACTTAGGGACAGGTCGCGTCAGCGTGGTGCCTATAGTGGGCAAGCCCAGGGGCAGCGTAGGGGCTATCACCAATCACCTGCATATGGATCCGGTAAGTTTGACCGAGCAGGAGGGCTAGGTCGCGGTAATGGCCGGGGGCGATTTGTGACCTTTGCCGATGACCGACGGCATAGGGACTCTAGTTCCGGTCGCGATGGGTCACGGGGACCCAGGCCTAGTGCAGCACAGGGAGCGGAGTGTTGGACTTGCGGACGCGTGGGTCACTTTTCACGCGAGTGTAGGGCCGCGAAGTGTTGGAACTGCGGTAGAGCAGATCACATCAGCGTGAATTGCCCTGCAGGTAGGATAGCGGCGAACGCGGACAGTAGCTCTAGTCCATGTTCCCCTAATAAATTTCATCATGCCGCTGCGTGTGTTACATCGGACAACGGAGGCGGACAGTATTCTAAGTGTCCCAGTTGTGAGAAGTTATTATCTTCCGGTATTTTACCTTGTGGGAGAAAGATCCCCGTTATAAATTCATGTCATACAGGAGGTGGTCTTAGGGTTTATCCGGGGTTTGTTGGGGACGAACCGGTCTCGGTTTTACGAGATACATGATCTACCGTTGTGGGAGTGCATAGAGACTGCATTCGGGATTCACAGCTTACAGGTGAGACTGTCCCGTGCATCCAATTTTCGGGGGCCATTGAGAAATTACCCATGGCAAGAATAATGATAGATACACCTTTCCTTAGCGGGGAAGTCGAAGCAGTCGTTGGTTGTTTTCCAGGCGCCCAGCTCATCATTGGGAATGTATCACGGGTAGTTTCCCCTTCCGATGAGAACGTGCAAGCATGGTCGCAATCAAAAGGTATTGACTTTTGCGCCGCGGTCGAAACACGTCGACGGGTAGCTGATAAAGATAAGATTAGACCTTTGGCGACGCCAGCGGTCAACCTAGATATCACGCCAGAGCGCTTGGCGAGATTACAAAGGGAGGACCCTGTCACGAGTGGAGTGAGTGCAATTAAGGGGATTGCTACAGAGCGGGTGTAGAGTAAGAAGGACTCACAGTAGACAGCAAGTTAAGCGTGCTGTTGTGAGTAGTGGGGGGGGGGGGGTCTGAATGACGCGAAAGCGCTGTATAACTATCACTGCAAGTTAGAAGGTCCGACGGAGCGGACCTGTGAATAAGAGCCCAGCGGGCGGACATAAGTGAAAGCAGTCGGGAGACGGATGAGTGTTGTTCCAGTAATGACTGGTATGTAGAACGTTGATTGATTATTATGATTGATGTATTATATTATATTCGTCTATTACCATGATGTGAATAAGTATATGTGAGGAATGTGGAAGTCCTTGATAATGGATATAGCAATGTGCGCCTTGGGCGATAGATGAAAGTGAGTTCGTGGATTTGTAGCGCGAGTGAGTAGTGTGTACTCCGATGGAGGTGTGTTACCGTAAGATGTGTGGTGAGTGAAAGGTGAACTAGTGTGTGTACGCTTCATGGATTGTAAGGAGAGGTGGAGTGAATAGAAATGGTAGGGTATTATACCAATGTAATGTTATTCTTGTAGGTGTCGGGGACGGGCCGAAGAGCCACCTCGATGAGCACAAGTGATAGGCCATCATAGGGCCGGAGGCCGCACATAGGCCAGAAGTGAGGCTGTCAGTACCGGACAGTAGAGGCACATAAAGTCGTGGCAGTCAGGCCACGGACAGGGACGTAGATATGAGAGTGAATGAGATACTATATTGTTGCCATGTTGATAGGCTAGTGAACTGATACTATGTTGTTGCCATGTTGGTGGCTATGGAAATAATAACGTGTTATTGCCCTGCTGAGGTGCTAGGGGAGTGCTAAGGTGTATGACAATAGGGAGGGGATATTGCGAGACTGCGGTGCCAGTAAATTATTAATGTGCTATTAAGACCCTGAGGGGAGAGGCTGAGGCCGAAGAGCCTTTAGGAGTAACTACCGGATTGTGGATCCGAGGGAGAGTGTGTGTGAGAATAAGGCCGTTGTACGGCAGTCATTCCAATAATATAATGTATGTAATTGCGCTATTATATGTATAATTATGTTTAATAAATGTGTGAGTCTGATGGGTTGTTTTGTTAAGTGTTAACTTGTTTGTTCGTGATTGTCGTCCTGTCATAAACTATTACATCTCCCAGTCTGGGATTTGTGACAGACCCATCATTAAACCCATGTTTTGGGGAGGCGCGAACGGAGAAAACGAGGAAATATAAAAACGGGTCATCTTCTTTTTTTGTCCAGGGGGGCATTCTGTTCCGTATGTACGTCACAGTGGCTTCCGTTCAAAAGCAGGTCGTCGTGCCACGGTCGTTGATTGCTACAGTATTGCGTCTGGCCCATGAGGTTCCATTAGCGGGTCATATGGGAAGTGCTAGAACCAAGCAGAGAGTTCTGAAAGATTTTTATTGGCCGTCAGTACATAGAGATGTACGGCTGTATTGTAAGACGTGCAGTGCGTGCCAAAAGACGACGCATAAGAGTCGTACACCCCAGGCTCCTCTTCAAAAGATCCCCACGGGTTCGGAACCGTTTAAAAAGGTTTCGAAAGACCTTGTTGATTTAAGAGAAAGATTATCTTCAGCGCGCACTATAGCAGAAGAAGCGTCTAGTATCGCTTCAGCAAGAGCAAAGAACTATAAAGATAGAGGGTCCAAACTGAGAATTTTTAAGCCAGGAGACAAGATCCTATTGTTGTTACCTCCGGACCATAATAACTTATTGATGACATGGAAAGGCCCTTATGTTATTGAGCAAATTGTTTCGAAAGTAGATTACGCTATCCACATTGATGGATCAGTAAAGGTTTTCCACGTTGATATGCTGCAGAGGTTTCATGAGAGACCAGAGTATCTGTATTCTCATACTGGTATTAAAGGACATACCTAATGTCGTGTCATTCTTTGACGATATAGCGTGTCATACGTCGACATGGTCTGATCATATTCAGACACTAACAGTAATCTTTCAACGATTACGTCATTTTGGGTTAACTGCTAAACCCGCAAAGATGGATTTGGCATGTCCAGAGATAGTATTCTTAGGACATATTGTGGGTAGAGGTGTTCAGAGACCTGAAGTAACAAAAATTGACAAATTAGTAGGGTTGCAAATCCCTAAAACAAAGAAACAAGTCAGAAGCTTAGTGGGAATTTTAAATTATTACAGAAAGTTCATTCCAAATTTTTCCTCCTTGTCATCTTCTCTTACTGACCTTACTAAGAAGGGACAACCCGATAAGGTCCAGTGGACGTCTGAATGTCAGACATCATTTGATAATTTGGTGACAGCATTATCATCGTCACCCATTCTGATATTACCAGATTTTCGATCTAATTTTATCCTCAGAACGGATGCGTCGGACTCTGGTGTCGGCGCTTGTCTTCTACAGGAGAAGAACGAATGTCTCCATCCTGTATGTTATGTCAGTAGGAAGTTATTGCAGAGAGAAAGAAAGTATTCTGTGATAGAGCGTGAGTGTCTTGCCATTGTGTGGTCCGTCCAGAAATTAGGACGTTATCTCATGGGACGAGAATTTTGTATCCAGACAGACCACAAGCCACTGACATTTTTGTCGAAGAATCGTTCGTCCAGCCCACGCTTGTCTAGATGGGCATTGGCTTTGCAGCCGTAAACCTTCGTTATTCAACCAATTCCAGGAACCAGCAATCATATCGCCGACTACCTTAGTCGCGCCTAGGGCAAGATTTCAGGAGCTTATACATCGGAGGACAGGAACATTGACAGGATCTGTGTGAATGAGTCGACTTTAAAATATTGACATTATAAATATGATATGAAGAACGGTTGATAGGTTGATTGGTTTTTGATTCTGTATTAGATATTGTGGTTAGTTAGCTATTCATGATGTGACACATATATGCATATTGCAGGGCATATTGATCCCCATATTTTCCCCTGATTTCGGTATTTTATATATTAGGGGAACTGCTAGGTCATTTTTTTAGTGTAGGTATTGCTCACGCTCACTCGTTGACAGTCATCTTGATGCGATTTGAAATTAATTGCATTAATTTTTTTGGGGTGGGGGATGATGTCACGAGTGGAGTGAGTGCAATTAAGGGGATTGCTACAGAGCGGGTGTAGAGTAAGAAGGGCTCACGGTGGACAAGTAAGTTAAGCGTGCTGTTGTGAGTAGTGGGAGGGTCTGAATGAGGCGAAAGCGCTGTAGTACTATCACTGCAAGTTAGAAGGTCCTACGGAACGGACCTGTGAATAAGAGCCCATCGGGCGGACATAAGGGGAGCAGTCGAGAAGACTAGTGAGAGAGTCTTTCCAGTGATGACTGGTATGTAGAACGTTGATTGATTATTATGATTGATGTATTATATTATATTCGTCTATTCATCATCATCATTGCCTTTCTCACCCTGGATCAGGGTATAGGCCACCAACAAACACTTTCCATCCCTCTCTATCATGGGCCAGCCTCTTTACATTATTCCTGAAGCTGGTTGTAGAAATCGTCCTTGTCCTCATCGGTTGCTTCATTTGTTGGGGCGTATATCTGCACAATGTTCATGTTGATGTTCTTGTTCTTTGTAGTAAATGATGCCAATATAATTCCTTCATTGAATCTACAGGTGCAGATGCTCCCCCTTCTCCCAAGATAAAAGACTGATTTAAAGTATTTGCTTGTGTTTCTGTAACTGGTTTATTTTTACAGGGTGGGTAGTTGGCCCACCGCCAACTGGCTCTTCTCGGGAGACCAGGACCTTTGCACCTTTAGTCGCCTCTTACGACACGCAGATTACCATGATGTAAATAAGTATATGTGAGGAATGTGGAAGTCCTTGATATTGGATATAGCAATGTGCGCCATGAGCGATAGATGAAAGTGAGTTCATGGAATTGTAGCGCGAGTGAGTAGTGTGTACTCCGATGGAGGTGTGTTACCGTAAGATGTGTGGTGAGTGAAAGGTGAACTAGTGTGTGTACGCTTCGTGGGTTGTAAGGAGAGGTGGAGTGAATAGAAATGGTAGGGTATTATACCAATGTAATGTTATTCTTGTAGGTGTCGAGGACGGGCCGCAGAGCCACCTCGATGAGCACAGGGGATAGGCCAGCATAGGGCCGGAGGCCACACATAGGCCAGAAGTGAGGCTGTCAGTGCAGGACAGTAGAGGCACATAAAGTCGTGGCAGTCAGGCCACGGACAGGGACGTAGATATGAGCGTGAATGTGATAATGCACTATTGCCATGTTGAGGGGCTAGTGAACTAATAATGTACTGGTGAAATGATAATGTCTATTGAAATGATAATGTGTTATTGCCCTGCTGAGGTGCTAGGGGAGTGCTAAGGTGTATGACAATAGGAAGGTGATATTGAGAGACTGCGGTGCCAGTGAATTATTAATGTGCTATTAAGACCCTGAGGGGAGAGGCTGAGGCCGAAGTGCCTTTAGGAGTAACTACCGGATTGTGGATCCGAGGGAGAGTGTGTGTGAGAATAAGGCCGTTGTACGGCAGTTGATTTCAATAATATAATGTATGTAATTGCGCTATTATTTGTATAATTATGTTTAATAAATGTGTGAGTCTGATGGATTGTTCTGTTAAGTGTTAAACTTGTTTGTTCGTGATTGTTGTCCTGTCATAAACCATTACATCTCCCAGTCTGGGATTTGTGACACTGGGGGCTCGTCCTGTTTACCTGTGGTCATTTTGACATTGTGTATTCGTTATATCTAGTTGTTTTTCTGTTGTGCTAGGAATTTGTGCTGTTGTCTTTGTTCGTGGGATGAATGGAATTTTCATGATATGATTTATGTATGTTTATGAATAATAATATGTATTGATGCATGTATTTTGATGAATATGTATTAATGTGTACTTAAATTTCTGCAGAGTGTGCGTGCCAGCCTGTAGAGGTCAAGCAGCCAGAGCTCCGAGACAAGGGGAGAGGTTATAGTCAGAAAAGTTAAGTAAAAGTCAAAATTTTTGTGCCCTGGATTGTGGGCTGTTCCTTTAATCTGTCTTTTTCCCTGTTTTTGCTGTTTTTGTTGTCGTTATAGGTTATACGGGCGGTGGCGCGGGTTTGCTGTGGTGAGCGTAGTTTATCCTCTTCGGGAGGTGGGCTAAATTTGGAACTTCGTTCATCACAGTGAACAGTTCTATAGGGACCTGTATTTTTGTTTAGTTGTATCGTCGATATCTTCTCTGTTCCGCAGGAAGACGTATTCTCTTGTCCCTCTTTCTACCTATCTGTAGATACGTTCTTTTTTTTTCAGACTCTGTTCTTGTTCGTACCGTGTTGTGTAATCGGCGAAGTAGGTTGCATTTTTTTTTCCATTATAGTTTTTTTTTTTTTGTAGAAACTTTGTCCTAGTCTGGTTCATTGTCCTTGACGTACTTGTGGTCCTTCTACTGTATTTCTTCATTCTTGTCGTTTCTATTTTCTTTTATAATTAATAGTGCTATACATTTTATAGATATAGAATTAGTTGTGCTGTAAAGGTAAAATTTCTGAATTGTATTTGAGACAACTGGGTATTATTATATCTGGTGTGATCTCAGGTCTCTGGTCGTATCATTAGTGATCATACCGACAGGTTGGTCGTCTTATAATAGATACCATAACCATAAATCTGTGAAATGGCGGAACTCCAACAACTAATGAAGTTGGGTAAGGAACTTGGCCTGGAGGGAGAAGAGCTACGCGGCTGGATTAAAGAACAGCAGGCAGAAATGCGCGATGAGCGTGCTAAGGATAGAGAGCAGGAAAAAAAGGCTCAGGAACAGGAAAGGGAGTTTAAGCAACAGGAAAGAGAGGCTAAGGCTCAGGAGCAGGAAAGGGAGTTTAAGTTAAAGGAGTTAGAAGATAAGCAGCAGGAGAGAGAGGCGCGAATAAGAATAGCGGAGTTGGAAATCAAAAAGAATACGCCAACAGAAACAGTTGAGCGGCAGGTACACAATAAAGGTGGCGTTAGGATTAAGCTCCCTACGTTCGACGACCGGAAGGACGACATAGACGCCTTCCTTTACAGGTTCGAACTGAACGCACAATTGCAATGGGGGGAAAATAAGGAATTATGGGCCACGTACCTGGCGTCTCTATTGCAAGGGCGAGCGTTAACCTACTTTAAAGAGCTACAGCGCGAGGACGTGCAAGATTACGATAAGCTGAAGGCTTTGCTGCTTCGCCGATTTGCGCGTACCGAGGAATATTTCCGGGAGCAGTTTAGGCGGGCACGTGCAGATACCAGGGAGGACTTTGCTGCCTTCGTCGCGAGACTAACGGAGTATTTCGCGAACTGGGTAGACTTGGCGCATGTGGGCGCGGATTTTACTAAACTGAAAGACTTAATGATCCGTGACCAGCTGTACGCGTCGTGCCACAAAGATCTGGTGGCTTTCCTGAAAGAAAACGAACCCGCGACGGTGCAGGAGGCGTCTAAGTTGGCGGAAGCATACCGTACGGCACATCCGTCCAAACCAGTCGCCAGGGCGTACGTCCAAGATGCTGGGTACGTCGCCGTGGTTGAGGGGTCGCCGGCAGGACTTAGGGACAGGTCGCGTCAGCGTGGTGCCTATAGTGGGCAAGCCCAGGGGCAGCGTAGGGGCTATCACCAATCACCTGCATATGGATCCGGTAAGTTTGACCGAGCAGGAGGGCTAGGTCGCGGTAATGGCCGGGGGCGATTTGTGACCTTTGCCGATGACCGACGGCATAGGGACTCTAGTTCCGGTCGCGATGGGTCACGGGGACCCAGGCCTAGTGCAGCACAGGGAGCGGAGTGTTGGACTTGCGGACGCGTGGGTCACTTTTCACGCGAGTGTAGGGCCGCGAAGTGTTGGAACTGCGGTAGAGCAGATCACATCAGCGTGAATTGCCCTGCAGGTAGGATAGCGGCGAACGCGGACAGTAGCTCTAGTCCATGTTCCCCTAATAAATTTCATCATGCCGCTGCGTGTGTTACATCGGACAACGGAGGCGGACAGTATTCTAAGTGTCCCAGTTGTGAGAAGTTATTATCTTCCGGTATTTTACCTTGTGGGAGAAAGATCCCCGTTATAAATTCATGTCATACAGGAGGTGGTCTTAGGGTTTATCCGGGGTTTGTTGGGGACGAACCGGTCTCGGTTTTACGAGATACAGGATCTACCGTTGTGGGAGTGCATAGAGACTGCATTCGGGATTCACAGCTTACAGGTGAGACTGTCCCGTGCATCCAATTTTCGGGGGCCATTGAGAAATTACCCATGGCAAGAATAATGATAGATACACCTTTCCTTAGCGGGGAAGTCGAAGCAGTCGTTGGTTGTTTTCCAGGCGCCCAGCTCATCATTGGGAATGTATCACGGGTAGTTTCCCCTTCCGATGAGAACGTGCAAGCATGGTCGCAATCAAAAGGTATTGACTTTTGCGCCGCGGTCGAAACACGTCGACGGGTAGCTGATAAAGATAAGATTAGACCTTTGGCGACGCCAGCGGTCAACCTAGATATCACGCCAGAGCGCTTGGCGAGATTACAAAGGGAGGACCCTGTCACGAGTGGAGTGAGTGCAATTAAGGGGATTGCTACAGAGCGGGTGTAGAGTAAGAAGGACTCACAGTAGACAGCAAGTTAAGCGTGCTGTTGTGAGTAGTGGGGGGGGGGGGTCTGAATGACGCGAAAGCGCTGTATAACTATCACTGCAAGTTAGAAGGTCCGACGGAGCGGACCTGTGAATAAGAGCCCAGCGGGCGGACATAAGTGAAAGCAGTCGGGAGACGGATGAGTGTTGTTCCAGTAATGACTGGTATGTAGAACGTTGATTGATTATTATGATTGATGTATTATATTATATTCGTCTATTACCATGATGTGAATAAGTATATGTGAGGAATGTGGAAGTCCTTGATAATGGATATAGCAATGTGCGCCTTGGGCGATAGATGAAAGTGAGTTCGTGGATTTGTAGCGCGAGTGAGTAGTGTGTACTCCGATGGAGGTGTGTTACCGTAAGATGTGTGGTGAGTGAAAGGTGAACTAGTGTGTGTACGCTTCATGGATTGTAAGGAGAGGTGGAGTGAATAGAAATGGTAGGGTATTATACCAATGTAATGTTATTCTTGTAGGTGTCGGGGACGGGCCGAAGAGCCACCTCGATGAGCACAAGTGATAGGCCATCATAGGGCCGGAGGCCGCACATAGGCCAGAAGTGAGGCTGTCAGTACCGGACAGTAGAGGCACATAAAGTCGTGGCAGTCAGGCCACGGACAGGGACGTAGATATGAGAGTGAATGAGATACTATATTGTTGCCATGTTGATAGGCTAGTGAACTGATACTATGTTGTTGCCATGTTGGTGGCTATGGAAATAATAACGTGTTATTGCCCTGCTGAGGTGCTAGGGGAGTGCTAAGGTGTATGACAATAGGGAGGGGATATTGCGAGACTGCGGTGCCAGTAAATTATTAATGTGCTATTAAGACCCTGAGGGGAGAGGCTGAGGCCGAAGAGCCTTTAGGAGTAACTACCGGATTGTGGATCCGAGGGAGAGTGTGTGTGAGAATAAGGCCGTTGTACGGCAGTCATTCCAATAATATAATGTATGTAATTGCGCTATTATATGTATAATTATGTTTAATAAATGTGTGAGTCTGATGGGTTGTTTTGTTAAGTGTTAACTTGTTTGTTCGTGATTGTCGTCCTGTCATAAACTATTACATCTCCCAGTCTGGGATTTGTGACAGACCCATCATTAAACCCATGTTTTGGGGAGGCGCGAACGGAGAAAACGAGGAAATATAAAAACGGGTCATCTTCTTTTTTTGTCCAGGGGGGCATTCTGTTCCGTATGTACGTCACAGTGGCTTCCGTTCAAAAGCAGGTCGTCGTGCCACGGTCGTTGATTGCTACAGTATTGCGTCTGGCCCATGAGGTTCCATTAGCGGGTCATATGGGAAGTGCTAGAACCAAGCAGAGAGTTCTGAAAGATTTTTATTGGCCGTCAGTACATAGAGATGTACGGCTGTATTGTAAGACGTGCAGTGCGTGCCAAAAGACGACGCATAAGAGTCGTACACCCCAGGCTCCTCTTCAAAAGATCCCCACGGGTTCGGAACCGTTTAAAAAGGTTTCGAAAGACCTTGTTGATTTAAGAGAAAGATTATCTTCAGCGCGCACTATAGCAGAAGAAGCGTCTAGTATCGCTTCAGCAAGAGCAAAGAACTATAAAGATAGAGGGTCCAAACTGAGAATTTTTAAGCCAGGAGACAAGATCCTATTGTTGTTACCTCCGGACCATAATAACTTATTGATGACATGGAAAGGCCCTTATGTTATTGAGCAAATTGTTTCGAAAGTAGATTACGCTATCCACATTGATGGATCAGTAAAGGTTTTCCACGTTGATATGCTGCAGAGGTTTCATGAGAGACCAGAGTATCTGTATTCTCATACTGGTATTAAAGGACATACCTAATGTCGTGTCATTCTTTGACGATATAGCGTGTCATACGTCGACATGGTCTGATCATATTCAGACACTAACAGTAATCTTTCAACGATTACGTCATTTTGGGTTAACTGCTAAACCCGCAAAGATGGATTTGGCATGTCCAGAGATAGTATTCTTAGGACATATTGTGGGTAGAGGTGTTCAGAGACCTGAAGTAACAAAAATTGACAAATTAGTAGGGTTGCAAATCCCTAAAACAAAGAAACAAGTCAGAAGCTTAGTGGGAATTTTAAATTATTACAGAAAGTTCATTCCAAATTTTTCCTCCTTGTCATCTTCTCTTACTGACCTTACTAAGAAGGGACAACCCGATAAGGTCCAGTGGACGTCTGAATGTCAGACATCATTTGATAATTTGGTGACAGCATTATCATCGTCACCCATTCTGATATTACCAGATTTTCGATCTAATTTTATCCTCAGAACGGATGCGTCGGACTCTGGTGTCGGCGCTTGTCTTCTACAGGAGAAGAACGAATGTCTCCATCCTGTATGTTATGTCAGTAGGAAGTTATTGCAGAGAGAAAGAAAGTATTCTGTGATAGAGCGTGAGTGTCTTGCCATTGTGTGGTCCGTCCAGAAATTAGGACGTTATCTCATGGGACGAGAATTTTGTATCCAGACAGACCACAAGCCACTGACATTTTTGTCGAAGAATCGTTCGTCCAGCCCACGCTTGTCTAGATGGGCATTGGCTTTGCAGCCGTAAACCTTCGTTATTCAACCAATTCCAGGAACCAGCAATCATATCGCCGACTACCTTAGTCGCGCCTAGGGCAAGATTTCAGGAGCTTATACATCGGAGGACAGGAACATTGACAGGATCTGTGTGAATGAGTCGACTTTAAAATATTGACATTATAAATATGATATGAAGAACGGTTGATAGGTTGATTGGTTTTTGATTCTGTATTAGATATTGTGGTTAGTTAGCTATTCATGATGTGACACATATATGCATATTGCAGGGCATATTGATCCCCATATTTTCCCCTGATTTCGGTATTTTATATATTAGGGGAACTGCTAGGTCATTTTTTTAGTGTAGGTATTGCTCACGCTCACTCGTTGACAGTCATCTTGATGCGATTTGAAATTAATTGCATTAATTTTTTTGGGGTGGGGGATGATGTCACGAGTGGAGTGAGTGCAATTAAGGGGATTGCTACAGAGCGGGTGTAGAGTAAGAAGGGCTCACGGTGGACAAGTAAGTTAAGCGTGCTGTTGTGAGTAGTGGGAGGGTCTGAATGAGGCGAAAGCGCTGTAGTACTATCACTGCAAGTTAGAAGGTCCTACGGAACGGACCTGTGAATAAGAGCCCATCGGGCGGACATAAGGGGAGCAGTCGAGAAGACTAGTGAGAGAGTCTTTCCAGTGATGACTGGTATGTAGAACGTTGATTGATTATTATGATTGATGTATTATATTATATTCGTCTATTCATCATCATCATTGCCTTTCTCACCCTGGATCAGGGTATAGGCCACCAACAAACACTTTCCATCCCTCTCTATCATGGGCCAGCCTCTTTACATTATTCCTGAAGCTGGTTGTAGAAATCGTCCTTGTCCTCATCGGTTGCTTCATTTGTTGGGGCGTATATCTGCACAATGTTCATGTTGATGTTCTTGTTCTTTGTAGTAAATGATGCCAATATAATTCCTTCATTGAATCTACAGGTGCAGATGCTCCCCCTTCTCCCAAGATAAAAGACTGATTTAAAGTATTTGCTTGTGTTTCTGTAACTGGTTTATTTTTACAGGGTGGGTAGTTGGCCCACCGCCAACTGGCTCTTCTCGGGAGACCAGGACCTTTGCACCTTTAGTCGCCTCTTACGACACGCAGATTACCATGATGTAAATAAGTATATGTGAGGAATGTGGAAGTCCTTGATATTGGATATAGCAATGTGCGCCATGAGCGATAGATGAAAGTGAGTTCATGGAATTGTAGCGCGAGTGAGTAGTGTGTACTCCGATGGAGGTGTGTTACCGTAAGATGTGTGGTGAGTGAAAGGTGAACTAGTGTGTGTACGCTTCGTGGGTTGTAAGGAGAGGTGGAGTGAATAGAAATGGTAGGGTATTATACCAATGTAATGTTATTCTTGTAGGTGTCGAGGACGGGCCGCAGAGCCACCTCGATGAGCACAGGGGATAGGCCAGCATAGGGCCGGAGGCCACACATAGGCCAGAAGTGAGGCTGTCAGTGCAGGACAGTAGAGGCACATAAAGTCGTGGCAGTCAGGCCACGGACAGGGACGTAGATATGAGCGTGAATGTGATAATGCACTATTGCCATGTTGAGGGGCTAGTGAACTAATAATGTACTGGTGAAATGATAATGTCTATTGAAATGATAATGTGTTATTGCCCTGCTGAGGTGCTAGGGGAGTGCTAAGGTGTATGACAATAGGAAGGTGATATTGAGAGACTGCGGTGCCAGTGAATTATTAATGTGCTATTAAGACCCTGAGGGGAGAGGCTGAGGCCGAAGTGCCTTTAGGAGTAACTACCGGATTGTGGATCCGAGGGAGAGTGTGTGTGAGAATAAGGCCGTTGTACGGCAGTTGATTTCAATAATATAATGTATGTAATTGCGCTATTATTTGTATAATTATGTTTAATAAATGTGTGAGTCTGATGGATTGTTCTGTTAAGTGTTAAACTTGTTTGTTCGTGATTGTTGTCCTGTCATAAACTATTACATCTCCCAGTCTGGGATTTGTGACAGTGTCCTTTAGTTCTCTTTATTGTCCATGTGTTGAAATTCTCAACAATTTCTGTTCTTTATTCCTCTGGTGTTGTTAAGGTCATCATCATACCTGATGGACGAACTATTATTATTATTATTATTATTATAATAATACTAGCCGACCCGCGCAAGATAATAATCAATATCTTGCAAATTTTCCATGTAGGCCTACTAAGCGCAATCGTATTCTAGATCTAGGCTACATTAAAACGGCATTTGGATTCCATGCTATGACTAATAGAACTTACTGTTACACCACAATTTCACACAGAATTATTTTATTTAATTACCCGTTCTACGATCGGTTTCATTTCTTGGTGCGGAACCAAACTCCCGCGTTCAGACGGCGCGTCAAACCGTGCTCGTTTGGAAAATCAGATTGACCTTCCGGTTCATTGACAATGGTATCATTCTTCCGGTTCACTCAAAATAGTGAATTAAAATAGAATGACCGAATAAGTCTTTTTTTTGATAAATTCGGGGACAGGAGTTTTCGTATGTCTTATGTGACGAAAACCTGGGTATGTAGATACTGTCGACGTCTGTAATATTTGAAGCGTGTGGGCTAAGTATTAACGGAGGAGTAGGCTAACATAGACTCCAAAGTTCACTTTTATAATAATAGAAGAAGATAAACATTTGAAGACTTATGCAATGTTATGCCAATTGCTTGTCGGACAAATGTATGCATTTGATCATTCAGCAACCCCAAGTACTTGTAAAATAATGGAGGGGGAGTGGGGGAGGGAGAAAGCAATGTTTTGATAAGTGTAGTTAGTACAACTACAAGTGCCTGGTATGACGTGGGCAAGAGATTTGATTTCCAGTTTGTAGAATACATACGTGTACTTTTAAAAGCGATTTAACCAAAGCCACAGAATATCTCTCTAATTACCACATTGAATAAACACAATGACCAACAACTAAGTCAGTCATTTATAGTTTTCCTCGATGAAAACCCTGCCGGCGGACGCTATGGCCACTTATTATGATTGGTCAAGCATATTTAAGTAGGTGTGTACTAAAGTGAACATGAATATATATATATTACATATATTTGTACATGTGTTCATAATGACCTGACTGACCCGACTGTTAAGGTTTAAAGTAACACACGAGCAAGTTTCATAATCATGGAAACATCAGTTGCTTGAAGACGAATGTTTCTTCTAAAGAGCAGACCTGTTTTTTTATGATAATAGCTGAGAGGAATTCAGCACCACCTGTCACTTGATGTAAGAACGGAATTTGTTTTTCAGAAATGCTGAACAATTTGGTCTTTTTTGTGTCAATTTCCTGAGTTCTGTGTCCATGCTACAAACTGCATGTTATGAGTGGTACAAACAGTGTACATTTGCGTAATTATTACACATTTTTTTTTTTTTTAATCGGTATTTAAAAGTTAAGAAGAAAATGAAAAGCTCAAATGTAGTCGTAGGTACATGTACTATTTCATTTTCAAACAAGTATTATTTTGGTATTATGTGTGTGTGCATGAGAAAACCCACGATATGTCAAAAAAAAACATTTTTGAGTTAATGACATATATTTAAAGAAGGATTATTTCTGAGAGTTTTGGTCTTTATTTGAATCTAAAATTCTCATTTTTTTACCAAAGTTATGGCATTTTAAAGTAACGAAGTCCTAAAATTTAGTTTTTAAGAAAATGGCTTTTAATTGGAACACTCATAAAAAATGTAAATACGACATTCAACTACTTTGAGCACAGTCTTACTTTAAGAAAACAATCATGTCAGACACACAAACACTTTGAAAATCTCTGGAAACATTGTTTTGACATTAGATTCAGGTTTAGTATTATAAATGATTTGATTCGTGATCAGAATGCAACAAGATGAGGATGAATTTCAAACTTATTGAAAACAACAGTAACAACAAGAAACAGTGATGTAAATGAAATAGAGATAATTTCTCCATATTTAAATCTATGCTAATTAGGTATTTATGGATTTTAAGACAAAAAATTATTAATACAGTAAGCAACCATGCAGGTTGCAAAAACTATTGTCACTGAGGAAAGCAAAATGGTTGGCTTTAGGCATAAATACAAAGATCAGACACACAAGTGTGTCCAATGTAGTAAAAAGGCAGGATCAGGTCTCCCATCAAAATGTTTGCATGTGCAAGGTTTGTGCCTGTCTATCTCACCAACATGAGGGGCTTCAGGAGGGTCATCGGAGTGGCTTGGTATGATTCTCTCCGGCAAATCTTCTATTCCAGTCACTGATTCCATATCATCTATCGAACTGAAATAAAGAAGGAAAACAAATGAGAATGAACATGAGTTAACTAGTAAAACTTGCCAGTGCCCAATACTATCCACATATGAAGCGACTTTGTGCCATACGCGAATAGCGTCGGGAACCAACAAACTGTTAATTTAAAAAAATAACTATTATCACTGAGTAAGGTGAACCAACAAACTGTTAATTTAAAAAAATAAAGAAAAAAAGTTCATACATTGTATGCATTAAAGTCAGATCATTACAATTAAAACTTGTGTGATGATGTGAACTCTGTTTGTTCACTCCTCTTTATTTTCAGGATGAGTTAAGTAACCATTCTTCTCATGCAGCCATCAATCTCACCTCAACCACCAAATAAAAAAAGCAAATTTAATTGTTTAAAAAGAAGATGCATAATATTCACCTTATTATTATACATGTATGATTTCAAGACACCAACAAATAACTCCTCATACAACAGTGACGTCACAAACACATACACTCATAAACAGAAAAAGAAAGCCCACTCCTACCTTTGTCTGAATCAGTGACGTCACCAGCCTCCCTTGTTGATCTCTCTGTAACCGCTTGTGCCCTTCCTTGAGCTGTGGAATTTAAATCATCAAAGTTAGTTGTCACAGCTTTAAAGTGATTGTTCTCCCACTAAATTTTAATCATGAAGAAAGCCAGGTCAGTATTGAATGATAAAACTGATTTTAACTTGAAACATTAAATATAATGGTGTGCCTGTATGACAATTAGCATAGAAAATATTTTATTACTTTTATATGTAAATTTAAATGATACCACCATTTTTTAAAGTCAACTTTGTAGCCCCCCCCCCCCCCCCCCCGCTCCCAAAAAAAATCATCTACAGAAAATATTGCCAGTATATTTGAATAAAACATCAAGAAATGGAATCAAAGAAATATATATTTTATGTATTGTGTAGGACAGCTGTTTGTGATGACTGGAGGATGGACCTGTGAGTTGTTGTCTTAAGAGAGATAGGGAGAGTGAGGAACAGAATAGTGAAACATTATCACTTAACGCTAACACACTAACAGTATATGGCAATGAATGTTGACTTTCTGTTACAAAAGCTCATGTTTAGACTTCGATCGGGGAGTAAGGACTGGTAAGCCAGGTCTCACCTAAATAGTGAGAAATGCCTGCGTGATTATGCCTCTGCCAGCTAAGCCAACCGTACCTTCACGAGCGATCGTTCCCTGATCCGGTGCTCCCTGTTCTCACAGACACGGCTCTGGCAAATGGCGAGTAGCTGGCGCCAACAAACCAGCCCCCCCTGGAGTCTGTGGGGGCTAAACTTCAGACCCGGAGGAGTGAGGTCCCCCGAAAGGTGCGGCAATGCCGGGCCCACCGGCGAGTGGACATGTCCCGATTCCCACCAAGACCTCACCCAGGGAGCACAACCTGGTAAATCAAAGCTGGGGAGAAGGACCTCACAGCCCAGTCAAGCAACCTTCTATGAGATGGAAAACTCCAAAATGCAACCCGGGGAGAGGGACCCTCGCAGCTCGGTTAGCAACCCTCTAGAGAGAACACTCGAACAAATCGGTCCCCCGAATCCGGAATGTGCCAGCCTTGTGCGGGGAGGAATTGGGCGCATACGAACCCCACCATAGAAGTCATGCGAAAGTATCTATTACCTAGATTAAGTGATGGTGTCACCCCCATGGGAAATCGCCAGGTGGAGGTGGTGCCGGGCCCTAAGCCTCGAAAGGGTCCAAACCAAGCGACTGGCAGTCCCGAGCCTACTTGTGGAGTCAGGAGAGACCCGGGAAATGCTACTGGCCAACAAGACATGCGACCCCTCATAGTTGTCCACTGGAATGCTGAGGGAGTGGCAAACAAGAAACGTGCCCTGGAGGCACGACTAAAAGAGGACAGCATCGACATATGCTGCATCCAGGAGACTCACCTCAAGCCTGACAAAAGATTTCACGTAAGAGGATATGAAACTTTCAGGCAGGACAGGGAAGAGCGACACAAAGGAGGAGTGCTTACCCTAGTCCGAAACTCCATCGCCGCAGCAGACATTTGCAGATCACAAAACCTAGGGACAGAATATCTTGGTGTGCAGATCATCCTTCCAAACATGAAACTTGGAATTCTGAATGTCTACTCCCCCCCAGCTGTGCCACTTGACCTTGATCACCTACCTATGGAAGGAGAATGGCTTGTCACTGGGGACTTCAATGGCCACTCCCCTAGTTGGGGGTACGAGGAACTTGACAGTAAGGGAGAATACATGGAGGAATGGATGATCTCAAACCAGCTTACCCTCATCAATGATCCAGAAGACCAGGATACCTTCTATTCCAGACCATGGCGCACAACCTCCACTCCAGATCTTGCAATGGCCACGGACAGCGTAGAGCAGAAGACCACTAGAGATGTATGCTCCCAGCTTGGTGGAAGCGACCACAGGCCTGTCAGGCTCAACATCAGAGATATCCCCAGAGAAAAAGCAGCCTACAGGGAAGCAAGCTGGAACTTTAAGAAAGCCAACTGGCCCCTTTTCAGCAAATTGACAGACAAGTACTGCACAGAGATCCAGATGACATACAGTACTGACAAAAACATAAAGGCATTCAACACAGCCATCCTCTCTGCTGCCAAGAGATCAATCCCAAGGGGACACAGGAAACTCTACCAACCCAACTGGAGTGCTGAGCTGGACACTCTACATGCGACAGTCTCCCAGAAACGAGACACCATGGAGAGGGAACCCACCAATGAGAATGTCATCGCCTACAATAAAGCACAAGCGAACTTTGTGAAGGAAAAGAACTCCCAAACCAGAAAAGCTTGGCATGAGAAGACAGGACAACTCAACCTCGACAGAGACACCAACAGGCTATGGAGCCTAACAAGAGCTCTAAATGGTGACACCCGATCAAGAGGGAAAATTGTCCTCCGGGATGAAGACCAGCTAGTTACAGGAAAAGATGCTGCAAATCTCCTGGCCAGACACTACGAAAGTGAAAGCAGGTGCAACATACCTAAGAAGCGAGCAGAGGCTGCGAAGAAAGATATTAAAATACATTTCTCCAAAGCCAGCCATGAACCCTGCATGGAGACAGAGATAGGCCACGGTGAACTAAAGAAAGCGATACACAAACTACGCCCAAAGAAAGCACCTGGACCAGACGGCATCACAAACGACATGCTCAGTCACCTTGGTTCGGCAGCAGAGGACATACTCCTGATAATTTTCAATCACAGCTGGAAAACTGGAAGAGTCCCGGATATCTGGAAGGATGCAACAATACAGCCCATCCTCAAACCTGGGAAAGACAAAAAGGACCCAAGCAGCTACCGCCCAATTAGCCTCCTCAGCTGTGTGGGTAAGCTTATGGAGCGAATCATCTCAACTAGATTGAAATGGTACCTTGAGACCAACAAGAAGCTGAGCCCCAACCAGACTGGATTCCGCCAGCATCGGAGCACTGAGGACCAGATCACCTGTCTAACACAAGACATCGAGAACGCTTTCCAAGAAAAAAAGAGAACCTTAGCGGTTTTCTTTGACATGTCAAAGGCTTTCGACAAGGTCTGGCGGGATGGTCTCCTTCTCAAGCTGCTAAAAACGGGAATCAAGGGCAAGATGTACCACTGGCTCCAAAACTTCCTTGTCCACCGACAAGCCAGAACAAAAGTGGACACAAAGTACAGCCAGAAAGTAAAGCTGCTTGCTGGTGTGCCCCAGGGAAGTGTTGTTGCTCCTCTCCTCTTTCTGATTTATATCAACGACCTGCCAGATCACCTACCAAAGTTTGTATCACACTCGCTTCATGCGGACGACTGTGCAGTATGGTATTCCTCGGAACACCTGGGTCCTGCAAAAGTAAAACTTCAAGAGAGCATCAACAAGGTTGCATCCTGGACAGAAGATTGGGGACTTCAGCTGAACACGAACAAAACAATGGCAACATTGTTTTCTCTCTCCACAAAGAAAGAGGAAGTTGTACTGAAATTGAATGAGAACCCCCTTCCTCGGACAAACACCCCCACCTTCCTAGGGGTTAAGCTTGACAGTCGCCTTACCTGGAAACCGCACCTTACACAAATAAACAACAAGGCGATCAAGAAACAAGCTGTAATGAAGAAGCTAGCTGGAACAGCATGGGGTGCCAACAGTAAAATCCTCACACAGGTCTATGTTGGCTCAGTACGGCCCACGCTAGAATACTCTGCAACATCATGGTCCACAGCGGCAAAAACCAACAAGCAGATGCTGGACAAAACTCAAAACCGCAGTCTCAGAATCATTCTTGGAGCCATGAGATCTACTCCTATCTCGGAGATGGAGAAAACAGCAAACATTCAGCCCCTAGAATTCAGAAGGAGAACACACACCATCCTACAAGCTGAAAAGATAAGACGGATACCAGACCATCCACTTTGCAGGAGACTAACTGCCCAAACCAAAAACCGACTGAAGAGAAGCAGCCCAAACCACGAAGCCAAGGATGCTGCAAGGGTATACCCTGACTACACTGGAAAAAATGTGACAAGGGAAGAGACTACAATCGAGGAATGGAATCCGGATGAGACGCCTATGTATGTCACCACCAGCATTCCGGGCCTTGAAGGAAGAGACTCTCAGCCAGATGCTACCAAACGCTCTCTTACCCCCGAGCATCTGGACAAGAACTATCCATCAACCCAGTGGGCACGAGTATACACTGACGGATCAGCGGAGGAAGCAGTTAGAAATGGTGGATGTGGGGTCTACATCCGACTTGCTAGTGGAGAGACCCATGAGATAAGTGTTCCTGCAGGCATTTTGTGCTCCAACTACAGAGCAGAACAGGTAGCACTACTGCAATCCCTGCAACATCTCAAGACCATAGTTACACCCAAGATGAAGATAGTCTGCCTGACCGACTCCCTGTCAACACTCCAGGCACTCAGCTCTTCAAAACCGGACACCCTGACAAAGGAGCTCCGCAC
>OZ007577.1:51198882-51243882 GCA_963931925.1 Onchidella celtica | reverse complement strand
AGAAGCATTATTTTGACTTTCATACTGTACTGTACTCATATTCGATCAAGGGAAGATTTTGCTTTGCTGAATTACATATATTATATTATCAGTCTCTCTCACTCCGCGAAGCACTGGGTATGCAATATGATATTTATGGGAAAATATAATACAGCGTGTTACTTGTATCAAAGATACCAGAAGTAACACAACCTCTGCTTGTATTGACTGGCGCATTTTCAACCTTTCTGGCTGTGCAGTGAATATATTAACAAGAATTCCTTGAGACCTGGGAATTCTATCTCCTCAACTCCGACATATTTTACATCGAGTTAAGTTTAGTGTCAATGCAAGCACTGTCCATTGACGTTTTTTTTTTTTTTTACTTCTTAGAAAAAAAAAAATCAAATAGATGAAGACAAGGGGTAAATGGATTGAGAGAAATGGGCGACAAGCAAGGCAGAAAAAAACTGTAAGAAAGAGAACAAGAGAAGAAACACAGAAACGCCGAAAAGAGAAGACTTTCAAAAGGAATAAAAACAAAGGATGACAGTGAAAGAGAAGAGATTAGAGTGAGAGGAGAGAGAAAGGGAGGTGGAGAGAAAGCGAGAGAGGAAGAGAGACAGAGAAAGGGAGACGGAGAGAAAGAGAGAGAGAAATAGAGAAAGATGGCCGGAGAAAGAGAGAGACGAAGGAAGAGAGAAAGAGAGAGAGAGAGTACGTGTGGCCTGGTGTGTGCGTGTGTCCTGGTGTGTACGTGTGGCCTGGTGTGTACGTGTGGCCAGGTGTGTACGTGTGGCCAGGTGTGTACGTGTGGCCAGGTGTGTACGTGTGGTCTGGTGTGTACGTGTGGCCTGGCAGTGTACGTGTGGCCTGGCAGTGTACATGTGGCCTGGCAGTGTACATGTGGACTGGCAGTGTACATGTGGCCTGGCAGTGTACGTGTGGCCTGGCAGTGTACATGTGGCCAGGTGTGTACGTGTGGCCTGGCAGTGTACGTGTGGCCTGGCAGTGTACATGTGGCCAGGTGTGTACATGTGGCCTGGCAGTGTACATGTGACCAGGTGTGTACATGTGGCCTGGCAGTGTACATGTGGCCTGGCAGTGTACATGTGGCCTGGCAGTGTACATGTGGCCTGGCAGTGTACGTGTGGCCTGGCAGTGTACATGTGGCCAGGTGTGTACGTGTGGCCTGGCAGTGTACGTGTGGCCTGGCAGTGTACATGTGGCCAGGTGTGTACATGTGGCCTGGCAGTGTACATGTGACCAGGTGTGTACATGTGGCCTGGCAGTGTACATGTGGCCTGGCCGTGTACATGTGGCCTGGCGGTGTACATGTGGCCAGATGTGTACATGTGGCCAGGTGTGTACGTGTGGCCAGGTGTGTACATGTGGCCTGGCAGTGTACATGTGGCCAGGTGTGTACGTTTGGCCTGGTGTGTACATGTGGTCTGGCAGTGTACGTGTGGCCTGGCAGTGTACATGTGGCCAGGTGTGTACATGTGGCCTGGCAGTGTACGTGTGGCCAGGTGTGTACATGTGACCTGGCAGTGTACATGTGGCCTGGCATTGTACATTTGGCCAGGTGTGTACATGTGGCCTGGCAGTGTACGTGTGGCCTGGCAGTGTACATGTGGCCAGGTGTGTACATGTGGCCAGATGTGTACGTGCGGCCAGGTGTGTACGTGTGGCCAGGTGTGTACGTGTGGCCAGGTGTGTACGTGTGGCCAGGTGTGTACATGTGGCCTGGCAGTGTACATGTGGCCTGGCAGTGTACGTGTGGCCAGGTGTGTATATGTGGCCTGGCAGTGTACGTGTGGCCTGGCAGTGTACATGTGGCCAGGTGTGTACATGTGGCCTGGCAGTGTACATGTGGCCTGGCAGTGTACATTTGGCCAGGTGTGTACATGTGGCCTGGCAGTGTACGTGTGGCCTGGCAGTGTACATGTGGCCAGGTGTGTACGTTTGGCCAGGTGTGTACGTTTGGCCAGGTGTGTACGTTTGGCCAGGTGTGTACGTGTGGCCAGGTGTGTACGTGTGGCCAGGTGTGTACATGTGGCCTGGCAGTGTACATGTGGCCTGGCAGTGTACGTGTGGCCTGGCAGTGTACGTGTGGCCAGGTGTGTACATGTGGCCTGACAGTGTACGTGTGGCCAGGTGTGTACGTGTGGCCTGGCAGTGTACGTGTGGCCAGGTGTGTTCGTGTGGCCTGGTGTGTACGTGTGGCCAGGTGTGTACGTGTGGCCTGGCAGTGTACGTGTGGCCTGGCAGTGTACGTGTGGCCAGGTGTTTCTCAGACACACTAAGTGTGATCATCTTCCTACGCCTACATTCCTGAGGTCTGTGCAGTATCAGGTCGCCTGGCAGTGTACGTGTGGCCAGGTGTTTCTCAGACACACTAAGTGTGATCATCTTCCTACGCCTACATTCCTGAGGTATGTGCATTATCAGGTCGCCTGGCAGTGTACGTGTGGCCAGGTGTTTCTCAGACACACTAAGTGTGATCATCTTCCTACGCCTACATTCCTGAGGTCTGTGCAGTATCAGGTCACCTGGCAGTGTACGTGTGGCCAGGTGTTTCTCAGACACACTAAGTGTGATCATCTTCCTACGCCTACATTCCTGAGGTCTGTGCAGTATCAGGTCGCCTGGGAGTGTACGTGTGGCCAGGTGTTTCTCAGACACACTAAGTGTGATCATCTTCCTACGCCTACATTCCTGAGGTCTGTGCAGTATCAGCTCGCCTGGCAGTGTACGTGTGGCCAGGTGTTTCTCAGACACACTAAGTGTGATCATCTTCCTACGCCTACATTCCTGAGGTCTGTGACCTACACACATAATCTCTGATTTATCAAATTCCAACCTTCCCCGCCCTTACTCGCTCAGCATGTTTTCTATACTAAATATCAATACTTTGGTCACACCTATCAAATCAAATGTCTAGGATTTAACAAGAAGGCAGAGCCACTCCGCCACCTAATTCAAAATTCCAAATCCCATGTACAATGTAAGTGGGACTCATTCCACGAATCCAGATAACAAATGCACTTTGCCATCACGTAACAAAAAAATATAAAAAATTACTCCAATTTAAAAACTCTGAAAAAAAGGAAATTAGACGCATTTTGCATTGAAAAACAAAATCTAATTAATTTCGAATTTCTGACAGAAAAGCGGTAAGATCCGAATGAGCGTTGGGATAAGGTCTGATAAATCGTGTGGTTAATGATGTATAGTAATTATACTAGGTTATCAATTTTTCTGCTACACCACCAGACCGCTTGCTGTATCCGTTTCGTGGGCGTTTTATGCTAGTGGCACACCACGTTGTCTGTTTGGATTCAGTGCCAGAGGTCTATCTTTTCGCCAGCTAACTCAAGAAAGTGTTGAAGTGACCGCACTAGTGAGACAGGACTGTTTCAGTTTGCCCAGTGCACGAAGTCCAGATTGACTAGGCAGTTCATTTTTCACTGGAAATCCGAGAGTTTTGACTCGGTGCGTCACCAGTCCGGGACGAGGGGTAATCTTCAAAATTCACACACAACTCTGGGGCTAAAAATGGGCCTCATTTTGCAATGAACAATCTATCATGTCATTCATCCTCCATTTTCTCTTTCTGTCAATCCGCTCTCTCCTATACACCTACCCCCTCTCACACATACACTCTAGCCTACACACTTATACACATATGCAAACATGAGCACAGACAGGGCACAGATATAGGCCTATGTACACACACACACACACAATGTAGCTATGAATAGCCTGTAGCTGAGATTATGCAGGTTCGAGGGATTAGCCTCCACCTCTGAGATCGGTCATCTACCCGGTTCCCATGTGCTGGAGATTACCAGACCATTTACTCAGCCGTGTGGACGTCAGGATGGAACAAGTCAAAATCTTTACGTACCGCATTGTCTTCAGACCTCTGGCATTCTGAACTTGAACCAGAAATATCCCTCTTTGGAGGACTGGAAAATCAAAACACGAACCTAAGCTAGGGCTGATTGGCCTAATAAACAGACTATGGCTCTTCAGAAATGCCACCGAGACTCAGCGTCAAATACTAAATCAAAAGGCAGTGGCTACGGTTACGGCAGCCAGTGAATACAACTCACCATTTTTCTTTGTTTGGCTTTACTCCCGTTCGTACAGCAACGCTTCCTTTCTTTGTTTTTTTTGGAAGGAGTTCCGTACTCGATCACCAATGGCTACCCCAGCCCCTTTTCGCCTGATAAGTCAATCTGACTACCGCCCATTGATACAAACTGACTAGACTCTCACGCCCCCCAAGTCCATCTGACCATTCCAATGCACACTTGAATTGACAATTGTTGTTTATCAAAAAGTGGCGCTGGAGTAAGGTATTCCTGTCGTTTTTTTCTATTGGGATATGAGCGTAATCTGCCGTAAACGTAGCCACTCCGAAATCAAAATGCCTCAGTTGTTCGGAAAACGACAACAACAAAAATAACAACAGAGGATGAAGACCACGCTAGCCCAACTTGCTTTAAGTAACTACAGCAATACATTTCAGTTTTTCTCAAAAGTGTGAACTTTGTACGTTTTAAAACATGCCAATCTAGTGAACAACACACTGTTTTTTCTTAACAATTAAAATCCATTCAGAATATTTCATGATTTTTGGGGCATGTAATCTGTGTCAAGCTAGAGATTTATGCCAAACGTTTTGCGTCTTTACTCTGCCCAGTCTTGGACTATTTTGGTTGGGTCGGGTCTTTCGTCATCTCCCTGGGGCCATCCATACTAGACATTAGCTTAATTTAATCTTACACCGGCGCCTTTTCTTTTATACGTTTTTCATACGCATGGTCTCTCTCTCTCTCTCTCTCTCTCTCTCTCTCTCCGCCTCTCTCTCTGTCTCTTTCTCTCTCTGTGTCTCTCTCCCTGCCCCCCTCTCTCTCTCTGTCTCTCTCTCTGTCTCTGTCTCTCTCTGTCTCTCTCTCTCTGTTTCTCTGTCTCTCCCTCTCCATCTCTCTCTCTCTCTGTCTCTCCCTCTCCTTCTCTTTCTGTCTCCCTCTCTCTCTGTCTCCCTCTCTCTCTGTCTCTCTCTCTCTGTCTCTCCCTCTCCCTCTCTCTCTGTCTGTCTCTCTCTCTGTCTCTCCCTCTCCCTCTCTCTGTCTCTATCTCTCTCCCTCTCTTTCTGTCTCCCTCTCTGTCTCTGTCTCTCTCTCTCTGTCTCTCCCTCCCTCTCTCTGTCTCTCACTCTACCTCTGCCTCTCTCTCGGTCTCTTTCTCTCTCTGTGTCTCTCTCTCTGCCCTCTCTCTCTCTGTGTCTCTCTCTCTCTCTGTCTGTCTCTCTCTCTGTCTCTCTCTCTCTGTTTCTCTGTCTATCCCTCTCCCTCTCTCTCTGTCTCTCCATCTCCCTCTCTCTCTGTCTCTCCCTCTCCATCTCTCTCTCTCCCTCTCCCTCTGTCTCTCCCTCTCCCTCTCTCTCAGTCTCCCTCTCTCTCTGTCTCTCCCTCTCCCCCTCTCTCCCTCTCCCTCTCTCTCTGTCTCTGTCTCCTCCCTCTCCCTCTCTCTCTGTCTCTTTCTCCCTCTCTCTCTGTCTCTCCCTCTCCCTCTCTCTCTGTCTCTCCCTCTCCCTCCCTCTCTCTCTCTCCCTCTCCCTCTCTCTCTGTCTCTCCCTCTCCCTCTCTCTCTGACTCTCTCTCCCCCTCTCTCTCTCTCTGTCTCTCCCTCTCCCTCTCTCTCCGTCTCTCTCTCTTCCTCTCTCTCTGTCTCTCCCTCTCCCTCTCTCTCTGTCTCTCTGTCTCCCTCTCTGTGTCTCTCTCTCAATCTCTCTGTCTCTCTCTCTCTCCCTCTCGAACTCTATCTCTCCCTCTCTCTGTCTCTCTCTCCCCCTCTCTCTGTCTCTCCCCCTCTCTCTGTCTCTGTCTCTCCCCTTTCTCTATCTTTCTCTCTATTTCTCTCTCTGTCTCTCTCTCTCTCTATCGCTGTCTCTCTCTGCCTCTCCCTCTCCCTCTATCTGTCCCTCTCTGTCTCTGTCTCTCCCTCTCCCTCTCTCTCTGTCTCTCCCTCTCTCTCTCTGGCTCTGTCTCTCTCTGTCTCTGTCTCTGTCTCTCTTTCTGTCTCTCCCTCTCTCCCTCTCTGTCTCTGTCTCTCTCTGTCTCAGTCTCTCTCTCTGTCTCTCCCTCTCCCTCTCTCTCTGCCTCTGTCTCTCCCTCTCCCTCTCTCTGTCTCTCTCTCTCTCCCCCTCTCTCTGTCTCTCTGTCTCTCCCCCTCTCTCTGTCTCTGTCTCTCCCCTCTCTCTGTCTTTCTCTCTCCCTCTCTCTCTCTGTCTCTCCCTCTCCCCCTCTCTCTGTCTCTCTCTCTCTGTCGCTGCCTCTCTCTCTGTCGCTGCCTCTCTCTCTGTCTCTCCCTCTCCCTCTATCTGCCCCTCTCTGTCTCTGTCTCTCCCTCTCCCTCTCTCTCTGTCTCCCCCTCTCTCTGTCTCTGTCTCTCTCTCTCTCCCCTCTCTCTGCCTCTGTCTCTCCCCCTCTCTCTGTCTTTCTCTCTCCCTCTCTCTGTCTCTCCCTCTTCCCCTCTCTCTGTCTCTCCCTCTCTCTCTGTCGCTGTCTCTCTCTGTCCCACCCTCTCCTTCTCTCTTTGTCTCTGTCTCTCCCTCTCCCTCTCTCCCTGTCTCCCTCTATGTCTCTCCCCCTCTCTCTCTGTCTCTCCCTCTCCCTCTCTCTCTGTCTCTGTCTCTCTCTGTCTCTCTCTGTCTCTGTCTCTCCCTCTTCCTCTCTCCCTGTCTCCCTCTCTGTCTCTCCCCCTCTCTCTCTGTCTCTCCCTCTCCCTCTCTCTCTGTCTCTCTCTCTGTCTCTGTCTCTCTCTGTCTCTCTCTGTCTCTGTCTCTCCCTTTCTCTCTCTCTGTCTCTGTCTCTCTCTGTCTCTCTCTGTCTCTGTCTCTCCCTCTCCCTCTCTCTCTGTCTCTCTCTCTGTCGCTGTCTCTCTCTGTCTCTCTCTCTGTCTCTCCCTCTCCCTCTCTCTCTGTCTCTCTCTCTCTCTCTGTCGCTGTCTCTCCCTCTCTCTCTGTCGCTGTCTCTCTCTGTCTCTCTCTCTCTGTTTCTCTGTCTCTCCCTCTCCCTCTCTCTCTCTCTCCCCCACCCCCAACTTCTGCATGTAAAATAAGGGGAGAGCATAGAAGATACACACAACTAACACATCATTACATAAAACGATAACTCAGTAACAGACTTTTTACATGAAGTGACCATGGCGTGGAACCTTGGTAAAATATGACACACATCTAGCTCTGTAATGTCTTGTTGAGGGGAATTGCGGAGGGCAAGAAACCACCTTCTGTATATTTCTCTGTTTGCTCGGATGTGTATCAGAAATGTGTACATAATAATAATTATTATCTGTTGATTGTGGGTGATCTAGAAATTTGATGAAACAGGGGATGGTGACTGTCATCTAGGGTGGATACAAACTTCTGGACATCAACATCTGAGTACAGAATGATGGTCAAAACTGAAAAATACGACCAAACGGCCAGAATAATGGCGTTGATCTTCTGACTAATTTACCTGGCATTTTATATTTCCTTTTGCCGTTGGGTTTTTTTGTTTTTTTTTAAAATCAGAAATACCGTTTTTATATTATTCCAACTACTTAATGGTTAAAAAAAAAAAAAGGCAATTCAAAACAATTAATGTTTACTTCATTTCCACAATTGGAAAGCCTACGCTGGGGCTCCTCAGAACCACCACACCCCTTTCCCTCTTGCACGGTTTTCCCCTTCCAAACACATGTACCCTAAGGATGGTCCCATATTATATTTTTAAAAAAAACAAATCTACCCTCCAAAAATTCCACAAACAAGACCGAAAGTTAGAAAACCAACCTTTTTAAAAAAAGAATTCATGTCCCTAACCCTAACCCTAACCCTAACCCTAACCCTAACCCATAGCTGAAATGCCTAAATGGGTTCCCCAGGAACCTCCTTTCCCCCCCCCCCCCCCGCGTACTATAAAGAAGGTCCAATTACTTATTCTAAAAACAACAACAACAACCACCACCACCACAGCATAAAACAGTGGAGGGAGGGAACTCATTCATTGTTCTTCAGTTCTGGCCCTTTTTTTTTGCTTTTTTTTTTTTTTTTTGCAAAGACCAGAAGGCGAGCCTGGTGGCAGGAGAGAGAGAGAGAGAGAGAGAGAGAGAGAGAGAGAGAGAGAGAGAGAGAGAGAAGTTTGAAGGATTCATAAAAAAATTAATTTTCTCAAGTGTCAAATAATTCAGCCCAATAGCTTTTGTATCGACCTATTATGTTTATTCAAAATAATTTTGTGCAATATTTTTAAAAAGTTGTAAAAATATAAAATGCAATACAAAATACATCCGCGCCCACACATTCACACAAACACACATACAGGAATAATTATACACACACAAAAAAAACAACAACAAACAGAAAGGAAAAAAAAACAAAATAACGGGGTTGATCGAATGGGATCAATAAATGTCAATATCTCTCTGGTACCTCAAGTCTTGCTCAGAGATGACTAACTCGGTCAGGAATTTTCCAGCCGTGACTTGTGCCCGGATTGACTACTTTCGACTTTAGGTAGGTACACCTGATACACGAACTTATCAGCCCCCAAGAGTGCTTAAACGTTATCGGTTACTCTCTTCTGTTGCTCCAGCATTATCAGTTGCTAGCGACTGGCGCGTCGCCTCCAGGAAACCGGGGACCGCGGCCGGAATGCCGGGAAATCCCAGAGTGCCGAAGTCACACCTGGGAGAAGCTGTTTCCTCCACTGTTATTCTTCTTTCTGAGTGCGGAGACAAGGAGGGGATAGAAAGAAGGTGGGACAGGCAGATGTAAAGAGGAAAAGGGAGGAAGTGATGACAACATCTTTCAATTAGTGGATTAAAAAAAAAACAGAATTATTTTTAAAGCTTCAGCGATGGAAAGAAAAGGTGGAAAAAAGAACAAGAAGAAGAAGAAAAGAGAGAGAGAGAGAGGGGGTGGAGAGAGAGAGAGAGAGAGAGAGAGAGGGAGAGAGAGAGAGAGAGAGAGGGGGTGGAGAGAGAGAGAGAGGGAGAGAGATTGTCACAGTGTATGGCTCATGAGTCACTTCAAATGTCGAAGACAAATAGCCCGCTTTTCTGTCTGTTTGATTGAGTATTCACCCGTCTGTCATTCATTCATGCGCCCACTCGCCTTCTGTCCATCCATATCCTTCCAACCAACAATCCATCTATCCATTCATCCATCCACCTGTCGTCCATCCGTCCACCTGTCTTTCCACCATTTCGTCCGTCTACCAATCCCCCCGTCCATCCCTCCATCCTCTCTCTCTCCCTACTTCCCTCCAAATTCCCCCCCCCCTCCCGTCCACCCAAAAACAACAACAACAACAATACTTTCAATACACAGAAAACGCAAAAATTGGAAACTTACGACCCTTTAAAAAAACACCCACCCAGCCACACACACACACACACACGTACACACACACACACACACACTCAACCCGCGCGCACATACGTACACACACACACACATAGAACAAGACAACAAAATATTTCCATCACCAAGATCACACGTCCCGGTCTCTAAAAGAAGAAAAAACCAGATGGTGACAAAAGCTCCAGTGTTGACCTAGAGAGTGACAGGTTGTTGGTGAAGTGGTCGGAAACCGCAACTCTGCCTGGAAAACATCTTTCTTCACTCCTTGAGTTTTGTATCCACTTCTGGTTGCTGCCGTCGTGGAGGATTATAAATTGCGTAACTTTTACAAGCTTAACAAAACAATACAATTAGGGGAAGCAAATCCTCCTTGCCCAAGGGAGAAAACAACCGCAGATGGCGTCAGGGGAAGAAACTGGTGGAAAAGGAATTAATAATATTTTGAACTGGTGGCAAAGGGAGAGAAAACTGACAGTGCAAACAGTATCCCTGAAAACAACATTTTTTCTTTTTGTTTTAACGGAGAACTTGGAATTCGAGTGATAACTATACTCAGTGCGCTGGATTTCTGTAAATGAACAAAAATTAATATCGTTTTTACTCTTGCAACATTTTGTCATGGAAGACCTTTTATACATTTTTTTCCTGTCTTCTTCACAAAAATGAAGGCACCACTTTGTGGTAAATGTATTCGACTTTTGTCTTGCCAATCAATGACTTGGCGCGTCTGTTTCCGTCATTAACCCATTCTATGCCAAGCATTCCTCTGTGAAACCATGGTGGCCCGTTCAATGTGCCAATAATTATTATCATCACCATATCTGTACTACAACAGAGCCAGAGAGTGAACATGTAATCACCAAAAAACTTGGTGACGTCTTGTCTAAATACTAAGAAACTTTGTATGCCACACCAATTTTTAACAATAAATTACCTGCTCCGTCAGTTTGGACAAAAAACCCTTTTTTAAAATTCAGTCTTCATTATTAATTTAATTTTTTTTTTTTTTTTTAGACTGCCAGAAAGTGGTGCTTTTTCATAAACCAGAACTGAAACGTAGGATCGGTCATTTCGTTATTCGCCCCTCTGTCCACGTTGCTTGTCGAAAATCAAATTTATAAATCATATCTATGGACTCTCCGAGTGAACGAGCCGACCATTTTAGTAGATTTAAACCCAGCAGAAATATAGTTTGACGGCAAGCCTAAACGGATAGCAAGAATTCCATTGGACTGGCTAATATATTGATTTTGCTCTCCACGATTTTTCGTGACTGCATATTAATAAGTTCTTTATTTCTCATTTTTCAACTAGTTATGCCACAGCAAACTGCAAGTTCTCCTCATTATATTCAACAGATGCAAGCGAAGACTTTGGTAAATTGTGTCTGTAAATGTTGATTTTGTCTCCATCTATTAGCTGTCTGGAAAAGTTATAAAAGTGTTAAATACAATGATCTGCATTTTGTGCCCCCTTTGATAAGCTCATCTCACAGGGACAATGTATTTGACAAGCATTCAAAAGGCTTCACCACTTTCACCAAAAAAATTCCCAAATTCTGTGACCTTAACCTTATTCTTAAGTGAGACAAACATTGCATTTCGTACTAGTCAGTTGATATGAGTAGTCTGAGCTTTACTCAAGGCCAGTTGTTTGCCTCACCTTCTCCACTCACCACTCTTTTTGATGGCCGACCTACTTTCGACTTGTTCGGTTTTTCTGTTTTGGACCAGAGAGTATAGATGTATGGAGAGGGTTCACTATTGGTCGATTTGCACTGCGAGACACGGGAGGCGCCGCGCAACCACTGTTAGCATGGAGCGGAACGTAGATCGCTGCGGTAAACAATATCCGTTTGTGCATTTCCACGGGGCGTAAGAACTTACAAACGGCTCTAAATAGTTTCAGTCAGCCCAAAAATATGAACAAACCACAGTAAACAGATATGCACACTATCTTCGGTGAAGGCGGTCTCTTTCAATTCTTCAATTTCTTGTTTACCGGGGCGACCTAGTTTTGCGATTTGGCGGAAGTGAGATCTCTCTATACATCTATACTCGCTGATTGGACTATGAGTGTGCAGTGTCCTGTCGCGCATGGGTTCTGAAGCAAGACTGTGGACCATTATGGAATTAATGATCAGAAAGAAGGCGAGAGAAGGGTGGGAACTCCGTTTTATCCCAGGTAATGCCGGGTAATGCTGGGTAATGCCGGGTAATGCCGGGTACCTCATTTAGCGGTGTAAAGATTATTAGATGATAATTCAAAACGGGAAAGCAATTGAGGAAAACCTGGACATGGGCGGATCTACTATAAAACTAATGAAGCTTAAGCTTCAAGGCCCCGAATCCCGGGTGGAGCCGTCTAGAAACATTTTTAATGAGTGAATTTTGGCTATTCCCCTGTTGTTACTGGTAGCGAAGCCGAGGGGTCCCGTAACAGTTCAAGCTTCAGTGTCCCAAAACTGTAAGTCTGTCGGCCACTGAACCTGAGATCGCAAAAGGAGGAATGTCGCCTGGGAGTCTGAGAACCACTGCTACAGAATAAATCCGGTCACTCATATTTCACTGTGAGTAAATAACGATTAGACACCCTGAAGTATGTAGAAGCCTCAAAGTTGTAGATGTCATTGAAATATACCTGTAAAGATTGTCAACGGGGACGCCTGTTTTGTTTTATCACCTGCAGATCCTTCACAACATCAAAGGCCAATTCTGGGCGACATGAAAGAAACTTTACATACGACCTTTAACCTTGGGTAACCATTCAACTCTGATCTCCCTGTCTCCATGTCGTCAACAAAGTCATATATCTGGCATAGGAAGATGTAGGTGATACGACAGTGAATTACATACATTTGTAAGCTTAAAGACCAACAGAACCCTCTATCTCTCCTTTTTTCTCTCTACCTCTCCCTTCGCATCTGTCTTTCTTCCAATCTCTTTCTCTCTAGCTCTCTCTCTTCCCTCTCTCTATCTCTCTTCCCTCTCTCTCTCTCTCTTCCCTCTCTCTCTCTCTCTTCCCTCTCTCTCTCTCTCTTCCCTCTCTCTCTCTCTCTGTCTCTTGTCCCGTCCCTCTCTCTCTCTCTTTCCCCTCTTCCTCTATCACTCTTTCCCATTCTCTCTCTTTCCCCCTCTTTCTCTATCACTCTTTCCCATTCTCTCTCTTTCCCCCTCTTTCTCTATCACTCTTTCCCATTCTCTCTCTTTCCCCCTCTTTCTCTATCACTCTTTCCCATTCTCTCTCTTTCCCCCTCTTTCTCTATCACTCTTTCCCATTCTCTCTCTTTCCCCCTCATTCTCTATCACTCTTTCCCATTCTCTCTCTTTCCCCCTCTTTCTCTATCACTCTTTCCCATTCTCTCTCTTTCCCCCTCTTTCTCTATCACTCTTTCCCATTCTCTCTCTTTCCCCTCTTTCTCTATCACTCTTTCCCATTCTCTCTCTTTCCCCCTCTTTCTCTATCAGTCTTTCCCATTCTCTCTCTTTCCCCCTCTTTCTCTATCAGTCTTTCCCATTCTCTCTCTTTCCCCCTCTTTCTCTATCACTCTTTCCCATTCTCTCTCTTTCCCCCTCTTTCTCTATCACTCTTTCCCATTCTCTCTCTTTCCCCCTCTTTCTCTATCACTCTTTCCCATTCTCTCTTTCCCCCTCTTCCTCTATCACTCTTTCCCATTCTCTCTCTTTCCACCTCTTTCTCTATCACTCTTTCCCATTCTCTCTCTTTCCCCCTCTTCCTCTATCACTCTTTCCCATTCTCTCTCTTTCCCCCTCTTTCTCTATCACTCTTTCCCATTCTCTCTCTTTCCCCCTCTTTCTCTATCACTCTTTCCCATTCTCTCTTTCCCCCTCTTTCTCTATCACTCTTTCCCATTCTCTCTCTTTCCCCCTCTTTCTCTATCACTCTTTCCCATTCTCTCTCTTTCCCCCTCTTTCTCTATCACTCTTTCCCATTCTCTCTCTTTCCCCCTCTTTCTCTATCACTCTTTCCCATTCTCTCTCTTTCCCCCTCTTTCTCTATCACTCTTTCCCATTCTCTCTCTTTCCCCCTCTTTCTCTATCACTCTTTCCCATTCTCTCTCTTTCCCCCTCTTCCTCTATCACTCTTTCCCATTCTCTCTCTTTCCCCCTCTTTCTCTATCATTCTTTCCCATTCTCTCTCTTTCCCCCTCTTCCTCTATCACTCTTTCCCATTCTCTCTCTTTCCCCCTCTTTCTCTATCACTCTTTCCCATTCTCTCTCTTTCCCCCTCTTTCTCTATCACTCTTTCCCATTCTCTCTCTTTCCCCCTCTTTCTCTATCACTCTTTCCCATTCTCTCTCTTTCCCCCTCTTTCTCTATCACTCTTTCCCATTCTCTCTCTTTCCCCCTCTTTCTCTATCACTCTTTCCCATTCTCTCTCTTTCCCCCTCTTTCTCTATCACTCTTTCCCATTCTCTCTCTTTCCCCCTCTTTCTCTATCACTCTTTCCCATTCTCTCTCTTTCCCCCTCTTTCTCTATCACTCCCATTCTCTCTCTTTCCCCCTCATTCCCTATCACTCTTTCCCGTTCTCTCTCTTTCCCCCTCTTTCACTATCACTCTTTCCCATTCTCTCTCTTTCCCCCTCTTTCTCTATCACTCTTTCCCATTCTCTCTCTTTCCCCCTCTTTCTCTATCACTCTTTCCCATTCTCTCTCTTTCCCCCTCTTTCTCTATCACTCTTTCCCATTCTCTCTCTTTCCCCCTCTTTCTCTATCACTCTTTCCCATTCTCTCTCTTTCCCCCTCTTTCTCTATCACTCTTTCCCATTCTCTCTCTTTCCCCCTCTTTCTCTATCACTCTTTCCCATTCTCTCTCTTTCCCCCTCTTTCTCTATCACTCTTTCCCATTCTCTCTCTTTCCCCCTCTTCCTCTATCACTCTTTCCCATTCTCTCTCTTTCCCCCTCTTTCTCTATCATTCTTTCCCATTCTCTCTCTTTCCCCCTCTTCCTCTATCACTCTTTCCCATTCTCTCTCTTTCCCCCTCTTTCTCTATCACTCTTTCCCATTCTCTCTCTTTCCCCCTCTTTCTCTATCACTCTTTCCCATTCTCTCTCTTTCCCCCTCTTTCTCTATCACTCTTTCCCATTCTCTCTCTTTCCCCATCTTTCTCTACCACTCTTTCCCATTCTCTCTCTTTCCCCCTCTTCCTCTATCACTCTTTCCCATTCTCTCTCTTTCCCCCTCTTTCTCTATCATTCTTTCCCATTCTCTCTCTTTCCCCCTCTTCCTCTATCACTCTTTCCCATTCTCTCTCTTTCCCCCTCTTCCTCTATCACTCTTTCCCATTCTCTCTCTTTCCCCCTCTTTCTCTATCACTCTTTCCCATTCTCTCTCTTTACCCCTCTTTCTCTATCACTCTTTCCCATTCTCTCTCTTTCCCCCTCTTTCTCTATCACTCTTTCCCATTCTCTCTTTCCCCCTCTTTCTCTATCACTCTTTCCCATTCTCTCTCTTTCCCCCTCTTTCTCTATCACTCTTTCCCATTCTCTCTCTTTCCCCCTCTTTCTCTATCACTCTTTCCCATTCTCTCTCTTTCCCCCTCTTTCTCTATCACTCTTTCCCATTCTCTCTCTTTCCCCCTCTTTCTCTATCACGCTTTCCCATTCTCTCTCTTTCCCCCTCTTTCTCTATCACGCGTTCCCATTCTCTCTTTCCCCCTCTTTCTCTATCACTCTTTCCCATTCTCTCTTTCCCCCTCTTTCTCTATCACTCTTTCCCATTCTCTCTCTTCCCCCCTCTTCCTCTATCACTCTTTCCCATTCTCTCTCTTCCCCCTCTCCTTTTCTCTCTCTCCCTCTCTCTTTCTCCCTTCTTGTATCTCTCTTTTGCCTTGGGATTTAAGGTCCCTCTTTAGCACAAAATGGGGCAATTATCAGATGATCCCGCTTTATTTAGTTTTTTCCGAAATGAAGTGATTTAAAACCTAACAAAGCAGATGAATCTCTCCTTATAGTTGGATAACCGTGGCTGTTGATTCGTGGAAGATAGAGATTAGCCCGTGCAACACTCTGATTCCTTGCCGGAGGTGCTCACCCTTTCCTCAACGTTGTCATCCTACGACAAAGGGCAGCATACACCAAACTTGATCGAATCCACTTCTTAACATTATTAATTTTGCTAGTTGGCCCCCTGACTCGGGGAATACACAGATATCATTTTTAAAGTTGGGTTTCGATCACGGATGAGTAGATTAGGGCGCAGAACCAAATTTCCTGTCATACTTTTTAAATCTATTCTAGGAAAACGCGTCTTTTTTACCGGCTCAAAATATGGGAACATTTTCTTCTGTTCAACTCAGTTGTGGCTCAAAATCAACGACAGTAATAAAAAATATAGCGAACTTCCAGACCTTTTAGAATAATTATGTCCAATACACCTTCGCGGCCTTCTGTGCGCGATATGATATTTTGCTGACTCGAATATTGAGAGTCATGCCGTCGATATGGCAGGGGTTCTAGAAGATGTCAGGAACTCAAAGGCCGTAACATCAAATGAAAGAATCCACTCTCCCTCTGAAGATCGTCATCTGCCGTGCTCCACCTGAGGAATTTCTGACCACTATTTTGTAGAATTTAAGATTCAGCAATTAAAAAAACCTTTCATGATGGTGAAGAATGTAATGTGTTGAGTATTTCTACCTAGGTTGTACTATTGTGCAACTGAAGGCCACTTTCCATCATACAGATTTTTTAAAGTAAATATATTTTTTTGCCACGCATTTATGTTGCAGAAATCGTACTTACTTTTCATTTCCGTGACTACAGTGAAATAAGATAAGATATAACTTTACTATTCCTCTGCCAGGAAATTTGTTGTCACTACATCAGCAACAGTATCTGCAAATACAACATTTAAGTCCTACAGATCTTTAGCGCATACCGCACACACGCACATTGCTCACACAACAATACCAGCAAGTAAGAACATTATTCACACACACACACATACACACACACGCACACACACGCACACACACACACACACACACACACACTGTCAGAACAATCCGTTAGGAAAACTAGCAACAGCATACTATGTCAGGAAACACAAGGCTACTGCTTTGAATTGCGGATGGCAAGAAAAGATCGCGGATAGCACTCTCTGCCTGTGTTTAAATACAGTATTCGTCCACTTCTATTGGATCGGACTATCTGACAAAACAAGGGGTGACAGCATCCATTTAGAACTGATTTTAGTTTCTTTTTGCACGAATGTATATTTAATAACTCATTAAAGTTCACCCAGAGGTAGGCCACATCTGCGATTCAAAGACACTTGCAAGGTCACGATGAAAGCATTCAACATCGACCCCAATGAATGGGAGAACCTTGCAAGTGATCGAAGCAGATGGAGACAAAAATTGCGCAGTGGCACGCTCGCAATAGACTTCAAGGCAAAAGAAACATACCTGACAAAACGACAGAGGCGGAATGAAAACACTCGCCAAAGTGAACCCAAAAGACTGACCTGCAATCACTGCCATCGCACTCTCGGGTCAAACATTGGTAGAATAAGCCACGAGAGAAGCTGTCAGTCAAAGTGAAAGTGAATATTCTAGCTGCTAAGACCGTCTGTAAAGACGCTAAAGGCCATATATATATATATATATTATATATATAAAGTTCACGTATTTACTGTTTACTTAGATAGCAAGCTTTTTTCTATAATAGAGTTGTTAATTTTGTTCTTGTCGTACACGTTTGCATTGGCAAAGTAAATGTTTTAAAACTACGCACGTATTCTGCACCTGCATTTTCGTTCCTTAATGCGTAGGTAAAGTGCATAAATAATTCTCCTCGGGACAGTAACAGTTAATACAGCTGTGGTTTCTGTTCGTTATTGCAAACTGCAGAGCAGAACGAAGCATAAAAAACTTTCTTTGCATCTCCTGTAAAATTCTGTTTTTTGGCATGTACTGTGTTTTGCCATAACACGTCAGACTATCACAGTTTTGGTCCTCACCAGTCAATGGTTCAGAGAAACGTCCTCCATATACAACCCGGGAGACATAAATCTAGTTCTGGCGACAGCACGTTCTGTGATAATAATCTCTTTTGGGGGGCTTTTTGTGAATAGCTCTCGTGTAGACAGGGCCGGGCTTTGATGTAGGATATAGGGTTGTCACCTTTACTGAATGTGGCCTTGTCTCTTGCGCGGACGGACCCAGGTTGCTTTCGCAATGCATGTGTAAATATGAATGAGGGAAAAAGGGTTGGGGGAGAGGAGCAATAATGCATTTGGTACTTGGCATAGATCAGGTGTGAGCAAGAGTTTGGGTGATTCTAGAGGGTTAGGAGGTGGTATCATGATAATCATTAAGGTACTTAGCTTAGATCAGATACTGCAGAAGGTTCGTATGATTCTAGAGAGATTGGACGTATTATCCGAGACACAGGATACCGAGACGGTTCAATTCGCCAAATTCCGTCCGTCGACTTGAGCGCGTATCATCCATGTCAACAATGCAAAAATTCGCACCACATCCCTTCATAATTGAACGAAAAAGACAATACCACAGAGCCCTGTGAGCAGTGTTTATACGCGCGCAAGTTGTGCGCGTATAGTGAAAGAAGGAATGGTACGTCACGATATTCTGTGTCTTGGGTATTATGTATGTGGTTCTTGGCATAGATCAAGGCATGGCAGGGATTTGGCTGATTCTAGAGGGGTTGGGCGTGGGACTTGGCTTAAGGCTCGGATGATACCGGAGGGGAGGGGGGGGGGGCGCGCTGAACTTCAAGAGTGGGAGCTCTAAGGCATGTAATACTTGGCATAGTAATATTTCAGAATCACACAGATACATTCCCAATGAATCCAGAGAATCCCGAGGCTTATCTGTTTCGTGACGTAATATAATGTGCTGCCAACGTCACATTTTCTGTGTCTAGAGGCGCAGAGAGAATAGAAAAACTGCTCATCATTAATAGTGGATTGGACGCGTGTATATTTTCGGAGATGACTATCTGGGTCATGTGACTAAACTGGGATTCTGTCGGCTCAGTGTGTGAATGTTTGAGAAAATGGAAAGGTGTTGGGGCTGCGGTTGAGCTGACGGAGCACTTTGTCAAGTCTGGTTTGTCTCGATTTCAATGTGAGATGTAGACTATGGGGTTCAACCAGAACTCGCCCATTAGCGAGACCGAAAAGATGAAAAGGATCTGTCTCTCTAGTTCGGGTGTGTCCAAACTGTCTTGAGACAGCTGAAGGAAAGACAGATCTCTCGTGCACTGAGTCGAAACAGACGAAACATAAACTTGACTCAGTGGGTCAATAGTCTTAGGATTCAGTTAGGCCTGCTGGTCACTATGACCTCAGCGTTGGTGAAATGGCCGCAGTGACATTCTGGGAGGTGGATCTAGGTCATTAGGTGGTCACAAAAAGGGTATTTTGGTTCATCTGGTCTGAGTAGCCTATCTTAAATACTCAACCAGAAAGACCGTGTGTGGATGTGTGATCAGTAACGGATCTACTGTGAAACGAATGAAGTTTGAGCTTCACAGCCCCAAATCCCGGAGGGACATTGGAGAAACTTCTTTTAATGCGTGGATTTTGGATGTTGTCCTATTGTTGCTGGTTGCGAAGGAGCTCCAAAACATTTCAAGCTTCAGGGCCCCAGACATGACGGTCCGCCTCTGTGTGTGATTGATGTGTGTTTCTGTGTCGCCATCTTAGTCCTCGTTTGTTTTATCTGCATTTTCCGAAAAACCGAAGATATTTTAGTACGTAGACGAAGTGTAACAAATGCACATGTACGTTGACACTTGTTTAAAATGCGTTGTGGCACTTATCAAGCTGCTTCACAGTCCCGATGTATTATTCAACTCCTTATCATAATACTAAAGCCACAAACTCTTAACGTGGAATTTTTCAGTCGTGCAAAAAGTGGAGCTGGAACAACCAAGACCTGGTCACGGTGTGGGCGAAGTGCACGCGAACTAACGTTGTCCCCAGGCGATCACCACCACCCAATGAAAGACAGTTAATTATTCCCACCCTCCACGAAGCTCCACACAATACCCGCGGCACTGACATCTGTTGTCACTGACCTGTGGAGAAAAAAAAATGATGTATGATAGAGGTAGGACAATACTCATTCTATCCAAAACAAAGAAGTTGCCAGGTATGATCGCTGAATTAGTTAACCCTCCAGGCCACGATCCCATTTCTGCCTGTGGGCAAAACTCGGATTTTGTGAGAATTTATTCTGCGGCGTTTTCGTCACCACTTCGTAGATTTAGTGTATATTGTAGAAATTACTGAAGTCTAAATTTTTTTCGCCTTGAGTTCTTGTGGGAACTGCGGCAGAATGATAAATTTCTGTGTGTCATTGGTCATACATGGAGCCTAAGGGGTTAAGTAGGGCACAGTTTTGATTGCGGTCACACGTCGTGGGCCGAGAGTAATGCCCCTTTTGAAATGATGTCACATAGAGCTTGGTTTGTCTCAGGTCATGATATACTCATATAGCTACTGCAATGGTGGAGTACGATGCTAGGGCAAATAGCAAACCCGGCCAGCATCCCTACGTCGATCTTACGTAGGATTGGTAGAATTACCTTAAGGGCGGATTCCTTACATAAAACCAACGTCGGCGCGATGTTGTAGCCAGCGGATCTCCCGTAGGCATGATGTCATCCCCAAGAGAAAACGACGTCAGTCCAATGTGTGGGATTTCTGTAGGAGTGCTGGCTGGGAAATTTCATTATTGGAAAGAATAATTATCGACTATTTGTTGATCATCATTCGAATATTTGACAATGTTTCGATTACTAAAGCGCTTCCGGGCAAGAAATATAACTCCATCCAAAAAAAAAACTGTTGTATTTCTCGTTATCTCCCTTCCCAGCTCCACACTGCAGGATGATTCTGTGTGTGTGACCAGGTTTCTATAGAATGCTGAGACAAATCAGGCAAAGTATGAAAAAGAGTAAGTTGTTATTTTGATTAATTTTGTTACATAGTATGCCCAGGCACTGTGTAGAATGACTAGGCAATGTATGAAATCACAACCATGAAAAGGTTTCCTTCTGTAGTTTAAACTGAAAAAAAAAAACTGTTGAAAATCAAACAAGAACTAAAAAAAATATAAGATCCTGATTTACATGAAATTTTAATAGACTGATTCACTTGTTGCAGACGAATTATTAGGCTGAGTATGATACACAATCATGGAATTATATCTAGCGATATACGAGTATGAAGCTAAAACATGCGACAGCTTACTATAATGAAATCAGTAAGATACTGACTCACTTGTTGCGGGTGAATTAGCTATTTAGGCACAGTATGAACATACAATCATGAAACGTTTTTCTTATTTCATAGTTTGTCTGATTGTCTTTTGGTATGCCATAGAATGCCTAAGCAATGTGTATAATATTAAATACTTCATCCTTTGCCGACTCCTTTTGAGCATTCTGTAGTATGCCTGGGCAGAATGCCCGATTTCCTACTTTGCTGATTCACGTATCTACGCCAGACATAACCGTTGTCTAATTCCCTGTTCTTCTGTTGTCTTGTCTTCGAAAAGGAGAGGAGTTGGAGAACGAGAGAGTGCGAACAAGATGGATGAAGTGAGGACAGGCGAACAAAAAGAAAAAAAAAATCTGGTTCATAACTCAGTCATTAAAAATATTTCCCTAATATTCACCAGCTAATTGAAACAAACCGTGCACTTTAATTGAATATGAAGTGCTCCTTATCCCACCCATCTAGCGAACTCTTCAACTTGAAAAGAGCGAGAAGGATGCGTGAAAGAGCTCTGGGTGGCAGGTTTCATGACTCGGCCCACTGAAGAGCTCTTCACTCAAGCGGCGTTTAGCCTGGAGGTCTAAGGTTGACTAATCTCCCCCTTGTTGAACCGGAAGCGACGGGTTGAAATGACGCTGAACTTGCGCGAAGAGGACGCGTGGATGGTGTCATGATCTCTGTCGTCAGGATGATGATAACGATGATGATGGTGGTGGTGAGGTAGAGGTCACTGTCTTGGGAGATGGGGGAGGGGGTGTGAAGGGAGTGACTGGCAAGCGAGTTGGTGAGGACCGTGGTGACTACAACGACAATACAATGCTGTGATGGTGGGGAGGATGGGAGATAATTAGAAAGACAATATCGTGTGTTTATGGTGTAAGACAGAGAGACAGATATATATATATATATAATTATATACAGAGATGGGAGAGAGAAAGAATGAAAGAAAGAGGGGGGGGGGGAATAACGATTTTGGCAAATAATGGGGTCAGCACTGAAAACTTGAGAATAACGATGACGAGCACCTGGAACACGATGGTGGAAAACCGAAGAGACTTAATTGATGTCAGAAATCGAAGCAAATACACAGGAATAGGGCTGGAGGTAGGATTGGCGTGGGAGAAGTTAAGAAATATAGGAAATGAATACCTAGTGTGAAAGGGGACATGCCGTCCGCAGAAGATTCATTCAATACATTTTGGCCACCATTAGCTGATGAGTATAGAAGTTTGATATTCAAAACTATGATTTATACATTTCCTTTTTTTTTCTTTTTTAATGAAAGCATAGGAAACAGCTTCAGTTTATTGAATATTAGAAAACGTTCATAATGACAACTTAACGTGCACACACTAGAGACACTCATAATTATGTCACAACACTGAAATACGCGTGCTTTTACCCAGATAGCGACGGCATGTGCCTACAGATGTGACAAAATATGCAACAATTTAATGAGGACATGGAAATGGTACAACTCCACCACCACCATAGCCAATATGGTTTAATTAGCAAATATCTTTAATTAGATGGCTATGCCCTGATTTCACCATGAAATAACAGCAATTTAAATTCAACATCCATCAATATGCATTTCATTTACTTAACCCTAAAGGTTGCAGGAATGTTCATTTTAACGGCAGCTTCACCGGTGCGACAGTTTCCTTAAAAATAAATCCTTTTATAACCCTGTAGAAAAATCAGGAAGTTATAGGTAAACTAGGTTTGTGGTCCTGCAAGATAGGCTATTACTCTTAGTTTAAAAAAGCTGTTGGTCGGGAACAGTTGGATTTTACATAGAAAGCTGTGGCGGAACGGTACACATAACTCTGTATTTTCTCTATTTTGCTTTGTAATCACACTACCGTCCCTCAATAACAGCCTTCTTAAAAATCCACAATCTATGAGATTTGTCTCATTCATGGCACCTTGGGCCCCAGAAGGTTAATCATCTAATAACAATCGCATTTTTGTTTTAAGTATTAAAATCAAGGAACCTTATATTTTACCATTAAATAACAATTATTATTTTGATTTAATCATTTGGCAACAAACATCTGTTTTAATTATTCATAGTCATATATAAATTTCTTGGACATATTAAAATAACCTTTGCCATGCCACGTATTTAACAGGCCAACCAGAGCAATCCTTGGGTTCTGGCAAACGATTCATACACCCGTTCATGACATGCTTGAACGGTGACATAATTTTAACCCTGAAGGTGTCAAACTTCCCATCCTTTCAAATCCAACTCCTCCAAAGGTCACGACAGCGGCCATCTTTATTTTTCAGCCACTTCTCCGAAGTTTGGCGGAAACGGCCGAAAGAGGCTCACTTGTCGACGGCAATATCCGGTCTGTTCAAGGGACACCAGCCTGAGGTAAACTAGGGGCAGACAACCAAAGGTTTAATCCCTGGCCCTGTGTCAATGTTTCCTCCAACGTTCTGGCTCGCGTGTCCAGCACGTGCCGTGTAAATACCCAGAGGGAGAGATACTCACATGATGCGGAACTGGTCCTAATTTGAGGACAAAGGCATGGGGGCTGCAAATGGTTTGATACTTGCAGGCACACTTTGATACTGACCTAGTATCTGTTTAAACCCAAACTGTGAATGTAGAAATCTTCAAACTTCAGAATAGTTTTGGTTTACGATCATGACAAGTCGAACACTATGTAATATAATAAATACATTCCGTCATACTGTGCTCGCATAAATATTGGCGTATCTGGTATTTCACAGAAGATGACATATTATATACTAGATGACGAACCGAGCATTGCCCGGAATAAACAATCATGTGCTCCTCTCTCTCTCTCTCTCTCTCTCTCTCTCTCTCTCTCTCTCTCTCTCTCTCTCTCTCTCTCTTACAATAAAAGTAGTAATCTGCAGTCCTGCTTCAGAACTCATGCGCGCCAGGACACTGCGCACCAAGCTTGATATGGTTACTTTTTATGACATGCACGGTACAGAATGGGGCCAAGATGGAGGATGAAAATGACAGCACGATGAAACAATACATTTTCTATAAATTCAAGAACCAAACTAATCAAAATAATAAAAACTTCCGTGCACCCTCCGCGGTATTTGAATTGAACATGTAAAATTGGGTTAGTATAGGTGGTCTAATAAAAAAGCCTTTTGCGTTCAAAGGTGGAGATTTTGCGAAAGATATAATAAGATTATGTAAAACGAAACAAACATGCAGAAATACAGATGTTACATAGCAATAAACATTGTTATATTTTAAAAATACATGCTATCTACGCAGCATTAATGCCTTTCTTAGTTCACAGGCGTCTTAAGTTTCACAAAAAAAAAACCTACACAAACCTGTTCATCGAACATGTACTCAGCTAGTAACTCAATAATATTATGCATACACGAAGCAACATGGCAAGGACCCATAGTAAAAACAACAACATTTAGCTGTAATTCCTTGTCGAAGGCAACTGCGGAGGGCAAAAAAACGTATGTCTTCTGTGTCTTTCTCTGTTTGTCTTCATGTGTAGAATTAATTATGGTGTCAGATGTTTAAGTTATGCCTGTGGGTGCCTGGTACTTATTTAATTAGCTTAGCTACTCGTACATTTTGTTCACAATGGCATTGGTGGACTTCTGTCTCAATAAGGACACGAGAGAGTAGTGCAATTTTGTATAATCCTAAAGAATTTTGTGACAAGGTGACGTTTTATGTATGATCAAATTTGTAATTTTATTAGATTAATTGAAAATGGAAAAATTTACGGTAAACTCTCCCTCCCCTCCTCTCTCTCTCCCTCTCTCTTTCTCTGTCTCTCTCTCTATCTATCTCTCTCGTCTCTCTTTCCCTCTCTCTTTTTGTGTCTCCTTTTCTCTCTCTCTTTCTCTCTTGTTCTCTCTTTTTCCTTTCTTTCCCTCGTTGTTTTTGCCTTTTTTAACCTTTCTCTCACTTTATAATCACCTCTAAAGCAAACTGTATAATTATTTCTTTCCTCTCTTTCTCTCTCTCTTTTCGTCGCTCTCTCTCTGTTTTGAATATCCGTTAGCTAGCCTGATTCCATGTCAAAATATTGTCATTGCAAGACAGTCATGCACAAGGCAGATGTTTTGGAAACAAATAGACTACGTGGACAAGGGTCATCTCGTGAGGCGTTGGACACGTGACTTTAATTAGCCAATCCATTTTCCTTGAACTCTTGCCCTAATTAAAAACAACGACTTCAGTGTTAGTTTAGGAAACAAAATTAATTTACTATTGACAATTGATCTTTGAATTTTATGCTCTCTCTCTCTCTCTCTCTCTCTCTCTCTCTCTCTCTCTCTCTCTCTCTCTCTCTCTCTCTCTCTCTCTCTCTCTCTCTCTCTCTCTCTCTTTTAGCCATTTGGGGTTTTTAGGCTGAGAGAGGAGGCGTCACAAATCAGGACAGAGAGAATGGAGGAAAGAAAAAATTAGTTACATTTTCAATCAAAGTACATGCGGTACAACTGAAGAAACAGAAAAAGTAAAAACACTAATCTCCCCCCTCTTCCAGACCACAGTCAGACATACAAATAGTTGAGACAGACCAACAGACAGACGCAAGGACAAGTCGATCGATCGATAGACCGACAGACAAGCAGACAGACAGACAGATTGATAGATAGATAGATAGATAGATAGATAGATAGATAGATAGATAGATAGATAGATAAATAGATAGACAGACAGACAGATAGATAGATAGACAGACAGACAGACAGACAGACAGACAGACAGACAGACAGACAGACAGAGAGATAGATAGATAGATAGATAGATAGATAGATAGATAGATAGATAGATAGATAGATAGATAGATAGATAGATAGATAGATAGATAGATAGATAGATAGATAGATAGATAGATAGATAGATATCAGTATTAATCATTCAAGAACCACAAAAGCTACAGAACTGTCAAGGCCCCAGTTTCTCCTTTCCAGCATCAAACCTGGTAGTCCGTGGCTGCCCACATCAAGGTCTTGACACATGAAGTCTTAAACCGCACTCAGATCGGCTATCGCGCAAGTAAATAGAAGGACAACATAAAATTCGCGTTGCTCAGTCGGGTGTGCGGCCAGGGAAGGCAGGGTATCATAGTCACGGCTGACAACCTTTATCAGACGACAACTGCCATAGTAAACAGTCGTCTGCCACCAGCGCGCTCGAGCGCAGGCCACCGTTGCCAGGTTTTTACAGCAGCCTAAGCCGAAAACCGGAGTGAACAACGGAAGCAGTAGAGTGGCCATTTGCCTGCTAGAAACTAGGTTCTCTTCGTACTTCCTTTCATTTCGTTCTCTCTAGAACCCAGTATTCCATTTTTGCCCCACCCCACTTAGTGCCATATGTCATTTTCACTTCCTCCACGCACAATTTTTAAAATGTCTACATCATTTTCTAGTTCATTAAACCATTTTTTATTGACAGTGTAGAGACAATATCTATCTATCTATCTATCTATCTATCTATCTATCTGTCTGTCTGTCTGTCTGTCTGTCTGTCTGTCTGTCTGTCTGTCTGTCTGTCTGTCTGTCTGTCTGTCTGTCTGTCTATCTATCTATCTATCTATCTATCTATCTATCCATCTGTCTATCTGTCTGTCTGTCTATCTATCTATCTATCTATCTATCTATCTATCTATCTATCTATCTATCTATCTATCTATCTATTTATCTATCTATCTATCTATCTGTCTGTCTGTCTGTCTGTCTGTCTACCTTGCATTTATCTGGCTATTTTTTAACCATCCGTGCATATTTCAGAAGTTTTGGATAATGGAGTCAGTGTCTACGGCCTAGCAGCAAAAGGTTAAACAGGACAAGACGACACCAGCATCATCAACACCACCACCACCACCAACAACAACAACGACAAAACTAGCACAAACGCCGAGTAGAGGCCACACATTGCAAAGTTTCAGATGTTATTGTCATAGAAACCCAATTTTCACTGCCAAATCTGACTCTAAAAACCCACCCAAAACAAGAAACACAAAAAGTCCACGGTACGCTGGTTTTGTTTTGGTATTGATGCCGCTGCCCGTGAGAAACAAACAAAGGCCTAGTCCAATTTTCTACTAACGAATAACTTTGATGGGTCAACAGTTTCAAAGCTTTTCTGTTGGCCTGAAAGGAATCACCTCGATTTTGTAAGCCTTTACATGACGTGTTTTCACCGAACAAAGCTTGGAAAGGCACCACTTGGGGGGTGGGGGTGGGGAAGGGGGGGGGGGGTTTCCGGTCCAGTTAATTGACCGCTATCCTGGCCATGTAATAAGTTATTCGATGGCTTAGTCTACCGCTTTGAAACTTGCCAAAAAAAACAACAACAAAAACACAACGAATCTCAATGATAAAAGGTTGACAACAGCTGATGCGGTTGTAGATGGGTATCGCTAGTGTTGTCTGTATGGTATACAACATCCTCCTCATCATTGCATCAACAAGAACAGTGACATGTTCTGATTCTCAGGCACATGGCCTGTTCACTGGGATAAAAAACAAGCGTGATCAAAAATATCAGAAAATGACAAAACAAGGAACTTTTGTCGTCAATACGGCCAGTGATTGTCATTGCCTTGCCAGGAGAAACAGTTCCAGTTCCCACACGTTTATTCAAAGCTGTTTGGCAATTTCTAAAATGGGAAAGTGAAAATTATTTGAAGATCCATTTTTAACTTTCACAGAAAAAAGAAAAAAAAAAGGTTTCACACTAAAAAAAATAAAAATAAGATAAAACAGGATAAGATAAGATTCAAACTTAACTGATTGAACAGGGCCTGTGTAAAAAAAAAAGACAACAAACAAACAAATTGCAAAAATTTAATTTTTTTTGTTTTGTTTCACGTCGTTTTTTGATTTCTTATTTTTTGTTATGAATATTTTTTTCGTGCCTTTTTTGTTTTGGTTTTTTATTGTTCTGTTTAAAAAAGGCCCAGGATTTTTGTAAATGGATGACAAAGTTTGACACACGAGCCATGCGCGTGTTGTGCATGTGGCATGGCGACCAGTTATTGGCCGGTTTGGAGTGATGCAAAATGACGTACGCAGAACCTGTGTGTTGCCAGGGAAACTGTATCTGTCAACAATGGAATGTCATGTCTCACAATGAAACAGTATTTTTTCTTCTCCCTCTTTCTTTTTTTTTTAAAATGGCAACTAGAAACTTTCTGTCTACACCTTTTTTGTCTGTCGCTGTCAGTCCAGTCAAACCCAAAGCTCCAAGTCACCTGCTGCTGTCTGAGCCTAAGGATTTCTGGCATTTTTCAACAAGTACACTGTACAAAAAAAAAAAAAAAAAAGTAAATATGCACCAAATGCAATGAAACTTGGTGAAAAGATTATTTATTGGCTGTACTTTTCAGATATTAAATTTATTTAACAAATGTATTATATTCTCAGAGATCTAGAAAAAGAAAGAGGGTCAAACATGACCAAAAAAAAAAATAATAATAAAACATTGACAGTCACATGTATTTCAGAAAGCCATAAAAGATAGTACCCACCAGAGCTAAATAAAAATAATCCAAACTGTCAGAATGAATAGATCTATATCCAAACAATACTAGATCTAGGATTAGAAAGAATGTGTGTGATAAATTTCAAATATGGCGCTGCCCAAAGGGAATTCCCACACTGGAAAACGTAAACATCGCGAACAAAGAAACTAGGTCAGGGGTAGCAGTTTCCTCGCCTACAAAGTTATTATAGTAATTTTCGCTAGTACAATCTATATTCTCGTTGATGATTGGCTTCTAGATGTATACAGCTATTGACTCGTCCAATGAAAATATTGGTTGACGTCACCATTCACGGGAAAATCTCCTACTGATGTAGTCGGGGTTACGGTTCTGTGATTTTAATAATAAAATTGTGTGAAACATCACATGGCCTCCTACAACAATCAATTGATTTGTTTAACATGACATCACAGAGTTTGGGCTGGTAAGAAATTTTAAATTTCATTTCATTCTTGGTCGAAAATCCCAAGACCACATTTATGTTTCGTTTTTTTTTAAGAGTGCGCATGCTTAGCGGCCGTGCCAAAAACAACATCGTGTGATTTTCTTTGGGGGGGGGGGTGGAACTGTCACCATCACAATTCTGGGTAACGTAAGAGGAAAAAACCAATAGAAATCTAAAACTATTTGTAGAACTAGACAAACGCCCACAAGAGTATTCTGCACTTTTTCAACAAGCCCACCTATTACCCTACTAGTCTCATCCCACTCTGCACCTTCCTGAAGGAAGTCCAAATCTACAAGTTCATTTACAAGATTTTGACCAAATGTAGAATTTATATACACAGATTATTCTTTACAGTCCGGGCCTTTTCCCGTTAGATTTTTAATTCCACTTTCATTTTTATTTTATTGGTAAAAGATTGAATGATTAAAACTGGACCCAAAAATAGGATAATGAAGAAAACGTGGAAGGCGCAGAGTGGCTGTTACCGTCGTGACGGGCCTTGAACTCAAAACTCAGACCCATTCTGTACCGTAATCAAACCACCTTAGCTCATTCTTAAATGTCGACGGTTCCTGAAAATACGACATCTGTCAATGAAGATTTTCTTCCAATTTTTGCCTGTATCTTATTATAATCCTGTACAAAAAATTTAAAAAAATAGTGGCGGGAGTAATTCATTGTGGTGCAATTTTTGTTCTGTTTTTTCCTCGACGCCACTGCCTAAATGTCAGTTTCAAAAATTATAAAATTAATTTCTTAAGTGTCAGTCCAGCCCAGTCGCTTCTGTATCGACCGATTGTGTTGATTCAAGTTTCTGGTATTTTGAAATAAAAAAGTGTAGAAATGTAAAATACAATGATCTTTGTTGTGGCTCCCTATAGTGAGCCCAGTGCATCGGAAACGATATTAATACGCGTTCAAATCCATGCGCGAAGTTTTCCCCATCAGAAATGAGTACGTTGTGCTCTGGTGCGCATGGAATCTGCAGTAAGGCTGTAGAATATGGGAAGCTTTGTAGACCAAGAGAGAGAGAGAGAGAGAGAGAGAGAGAGAGAGAGAGAGAGAGAGAGAGAGAGAGAGAGAGAGAGAGAGAGAGAGAGAGAGAGAGAGAGAGAGAGAGAGAGAGAGAGAGAGAGAGAGAGACAGCAAGGTGGGTTCACAGGTTTACCACGGATAATGCCGGGTAGATCTACCTCATCTAGTGGATTAAAAGAGAATAAAAAAGTAAGAAATGTAAGCCCAATGCATAATTTTTTATATTTTTTAAATCAGATTGCCACAACGTTGTGATGCTCGACAGAAAGTCGGACTTTCGCCTCACGCCTCACCCTACTCTGTCTGAGCTAGAGAGTGAAAACGTAAACATCTGAAACTCCGTGACTATGGGGGAAAAAAATGATGAAACTTTGTGTATTTCCTCAGTTTTAGATGACAAGTTATGGTTGACACAATCTAGTCTTCAATTTAATTTGTTTGTGATTTTTTGAGCCACGGAATTTCATCGGGTAAAATCGAAAATGCGATCCGGAATTTCCTTCTGCCCTTCTCTCAACACATTGCTGATAAAAAATCAACTTTAAATAGGCCTGCAGTGATGTATTCTCTGGGTCCACGGGCCAACTGGTAGCTTTAGATAATGTACCAGGGTGTGATGGCCATCAGCTGATCACAAGTGGAGATCATCTCAGACACCATAAAGATCTGAGACAATGAGGTTTACAATATTTTGTCGAAGAATGATTTACGTTTACTTGTCACTATCGAAATAGGAATGTCTGGTCAGTTTTAGCATACTCTAAAGGATCCATAGAGTGAACATTGGAAGCAATTAAAACTTCTTGACTATATGACCAAAAAAGTATAAAAATTGTATGTACTACCTCAGTTCTTGACCATAAATTTACCTGGACACGTCTATTCAGGACAAGATTCAGTCTTTAATAATAATGAATTTATTTACAAGTTATTATTATAATTATTATCATCTGAGCCGCGAAAAAAGGACGCATTTTCGTCTAGTGAAATCAAGAAGTGTGATGGAAATTTTATTCTCGGCCGCTTTTCACATGTTTGCTGGTCAAATAATAAAGTCAAATATCAACTTGATCACATGTGTGTATTCTGTAAGGAATTGTGGTGTAACAACAAACTCTGTTAGTCTTTGCATCGAATCCGTTATTAATATGACCTAAATCTAGATCTACAGTTATACTTGGTACAAACAATTTGCGAGATTTGATGTACGTAATAGAACATGCAACATAGAGATTATTCGACGAATGATGTAGAATAATTATGGTGGATTTTTGTCTCCTCAGACTGATGAAGGCAATTTCAAACCAAGATCTGATCCCGTAGTAATTCTAGGAGCGTCCCAATTATACACGTTTTATTGTATTTGACTCCTCCCAGCAATACTGTTTTTGTTTATATTTAACAAGGAGAACCATATAATTATGCCGAAAAAAACAACAACTGAATCTTATGTCACTGTGACACGGTAGCGGGAGATTTTGACAGGTGGGGGTAATGGCAAAAATCGTATATCCGTTATAATTATTATGTCACGTGATTTGACCCATAACTGGGAAAGAAGTATTGAAATGAAAAATCTCCACATGATTGGTTAGATACCACTTGCTTGCCTTTGCATGCATGGCTCTACCCCCTCCCCCCCTAAATCTCTCTCTCTCTTTCACACACACACAAATACAAGCCGTCAAATCATTAATAATATTATAATTTCGATCTATCTATGCTGAAAGTACTGAAATGAAAAGTCTCTACATGAATGATTGGGAAATCACTTGCATGTCTTTGCATGAATGGCCCCTGCCCTTCCCTCTATCTCTCTCTCTCTCTCTCTCTCTCCCTCCCCTCCCCCTTTCTCTCTCTCACTCACAAACACACACACATACCCAACTTCATCATCCTTCTCCCGTTCTTTAAAATCGGGTATTAATAATAGCATGAGAGGCGGGGGTGGAAAATGTGGTACTTCGTCAGCTAGAACTATGAGTTTAAGTTAGAGTTTGGAGACAGCACGTGGACACGATAACAGACACATTATGTCAGGAAAAAGCGAGACGAGAGACGGAATCATCTAGCAGAACGACAGGACAGGAGAAGACCCCACCCAGACGCACCCACCAACCACCCGTAACTAAAACTATGAATGTAAGCTGGCTGTGTCATGTACGGGTGTGAGCACAAAGCTCGTCTGAAAGGTTATTTATTTTCTTCTTCATAGGCAATTTTATAATATGCACATACAAGCAAAATGTGTTGTGCAATTTGAATCTCAGACAAGGATGAAACTAAAAATATTAAAAATAAGAGTGGTGCCTTTAAAAAAAAAAACACGTTTTCTAGACTTAACTAGGAAAATGAATAGCTCTACGTTTTGAAAATAAAAATCCCAATATGTGTGCACCTCCAATGCATAGTGGTTGAAATAGGCAATACCCATTAAGGCTTCTTGTAATAAGTTGTCTGTACAGGCTGTACGTTGGTGCACAGATTAAATCTCTCTCTCTCTCTCTTTCTCCTTCATTCTCTTTCCATCCTTCTGTTCTCATCACCTTCCCTAGGAACAGCCAGTCTCAGCCTCTACCCAAGTCCCCACCGCCAGCAAGATCGATGAAAGCGCAGGGCGGTACCAATTTTACAGGGGGTGAAAGTGACAACGCGCACCGCGTCCAATTCAACCGGCGTGTCATCGGACGAGACGACATGTCGCGCGATCTTCCCGTTGTCTTCGTCTGATAACTAGCACAGCGACGAAGTGGGCGGTCCTGCGGGCTGAGATTGACAGGTGATTGGCTGGGTATTGGTGAATAGAAACGTCGTTTGGTTGATCGCATTGTCAAAGAATCTTCACGTAGGTGACAACGAGTGAGGAATCCCTTGAGAGTGGGAGGAACAAATGAGCCCCAGGGAGGAAAACGAAGCGAGGATATCAACTTTCGTTTTGTGTGCACGGTGTCATCTCAGGGCAGGGATTTGAGACTCGGTTGTCACGCGCTCCTGTGTTTTCATACAACGATATTGACATGTTTACCTATCGAACTCGGCTGTTTCAATAATAAACAGGATTTTCTGAGGGAAACATGTTGTAAGTGTGTTTGCCTAGCCAGCAGTGTTCACAACGGAGGTGAAGTGAGTGCATAGTGATGTAGGCAACTATGAAAACTTGGTATAGATCTAGCACGACTTTTGAGCGCAGCACAATGTTATACTTGGTGGTGTGGATCTATACCACCAACATTTCAGTTCATACATTCACTGACAAAATAGCTTAAGTTTTAGAAGACTATTTAGTGTTGTACCAAAGGATAGTCGTTTTTGCTCACCCTTATGATTTTATTTTAAGGGCCAGGTAAAGTTTCACACTAATTATATAAAACCAATAACAGATTTTCCATCCTGATAGATTAAACAAACAAATGTCGGAAACAAATGACCTATTAAAATCTAGAACAAATGCAGAAATCGAGTCAGAAATTAGTGAGGAAAAAAAAAAGTGTTTTTAATAATTTAAGAAAGTGATGTGAATTGAGTTGTTGTAGCAGTATGCATTTAACATGAAGTAAGTTCTGAAATATTCCCTAGGATAAAATGTGTTTACATAAAAGCTGTAGCCAATGCCAAGCGGAATAGAGAAATTTGCATTATCTTTGCATTTCTTACGTTGCCCGTGAAGACAGAGTTCCGATAATCTGATGATACTTGTTATTTCAAATTTCTTAACGAAGACATTCCATAATTTCTTAAGGAAGATATTCCATGCAGTTGGCAGCAAAACATATTCCTATCATGGGCAAACAGAAAGAAGTCGGGGATTTTTTGTTATTCGTCCAACATGGTTTAGTCCAGAGTCTGTAAGTTTAGTGATGATCAGTCTATTTCTGATTCATTTCAAATGGGTAAGGATAGTTATAGCCCGGTACTAACACCTTAAAGCCATGGCGGTCACTTCTCCAATAATGTCGCTGTAAGAATGTGTATGGCCACAACTCTCAGATCTAGGCGTCACAGGAAAGACCAACCAGACATTATTTGGGTAAGAGACAAAGTAAAATTAGCTTTTCACAGTTAAAAAGGGAGTTGGGGTTAGGGGGAGGAGGGGTGGGGGGGGGGTGGCAGGAATAACTTCTCAAACAGGGAACTGGTGAGGTTGACACTCAGAGGGGTATGAAATGAAGAACCAATATAGATTTAGTCATGCGAAATCTTTAATTACTGTTCTGCCTTTTTTTCCCATACTTCCAACCCATCCACTGTAAAACTGTAATCCGGTACAGGTTGTAGCTGAAAAAAAAAACAAACAACCAACTAAAATAAAAATTAAACAGAGAAATAAATTTTAAAAAATAGATAATGAAATAAATGAATAAATTTAAAATAGACCTGTGTGTTTACTAATACTAATATTGCTAACAGCAATAATAATAATAAAAAAAATGTTATTGCAGAAAGATTGGGGAAAGCACCAGATAAATAAATAAATGAATGAATTTAGAATGGACCTGCATGTGTACTAGATCTAATACTAATACTACAAACAGCAATTATAAAAATGTGTAGGTGCAGAAAAGTTTGGGAAAGCCAAGGGGAGACTAGACACTCGGGGTAAGAGGGAAAGAAATGAGAGAGAAGAAAAATATGTTCAATTGTATTTACATAATTATAAACTTTAGATGTAGCCTAAGACCGCCGAGATGCATTTGCAAAGACCTTAAAGATTTTTTAAGATTAATGAAGACTTAGAAAATATCTGAACACTGAAAGTGTGACATAATGTATATCCTGGAAACCTAAAAAATCTTGTACCTCCTGTAAAACTTCACTGACATAGCTAGATGTAACTGGTTGTAGGGCAGAAATGGGACTGTTTAGAAACTCCCTGAACACTGAAGATGTGATAGATGCCCTGGAAATATCCAAATCTTTCTGGTCAGTAAAACTTTACCATCACAGTTTTACTGTAGTTGTGCGCCAGATGCGGTGACTATTTAGAAAATGCCCTAGCACAAAATGTGATAGACCAGGGAATATCAAACTAAATATTGTACTCCCAGTAAAAACTTCACCGTCACAGTGTTGTACCTAATTGCACGTGAGATATGGTAGCTGGTTAGAAAATCTCTGAGCACTGAAAGTTGAAAGTAACAGGCCCTGAAAATATTATCATCCAAACCTGCTAAATCTGTAGAGCTTCACTATGACTTGATTGCACTTGGCTGTACGCTGGAGTCGGTGTCTGAATGATTTATGACTCTGTTTAAGCACCTTTTACTAAACACATAGTGACACAGTTCAGCACAGTTTTGGTATTTAAGAATGTTCATTTTTTTAATTATTATTATTAATTTGATTCCAATTATTATGTATTACAATGTCTAAAGAAGCTAGAAGGTAGTCAATTTGTTGGGCTTTATTGTAAAAAATGAGCTAAGGCAAAATCTGAAATAAATCCCACATACAGATACTTTCCAGGAAAACTGAGTTTCATTCTACTCATAGTTTAAAAAAAAAAAAATCTCTACAATTCGTTCATCCAAATTCAGCAACAATTCTCATAATTTACCATATAATATCAATTCCAACCAGGGTAAGGTATTTTGATGCCTATTCAATACCAACTGGCATTAATCCTAATTTTGTATACTTCACTGAATTCTATTTATCCATAATAACTCTGTGTTATCACTGCAGTGATCTGACATTATCTTTTGATGCTCATTTTTATTTATCAAATTTAAATTTCTGTATCCACTGATTGCTGCTCAACACGTTTTAATTTGCACTTTATATTATTTTATGTCAATGTCCTTTGATCAATTTTACAGCCATTTAAGGATTGTTTTCTTTTATAAAAAATCATGTAGATCTATTGAAAGCAGAACTGGGATCGCCAGTGCTCAATGCTCACTGTATACCAAACTAATTACGCATTAATGCAACAGTTTAATTAATGCAACTGGGTTACTTGAGTAATAATAAAATTGTGGTCTCAGCTGCAGTCATTAAAGTAATGGGGCATAAAAGGTGAGTGTCAGTTCTCATTGACAGTAATGACACCCGGGGTCAACAGTCAACAAAAACTTACCCTAGTTCGCTAATGGAAGTTGAACCAATAAATCAGGAATGCAACCCACTAGTGCTTTTTCTTTTAAAGAGACAGATAATGAATGACAGATAGTGCTTATGTATTTAATTGGGCTGTACTTTGGGGGGGGGGGGGGGGGAGCATGGTAATTTTCGCCATAAGCTGTAACTCAGAATTTTGTCCATTCGGCTTTGGTATCAGATTACCGTCTCCTATCAACACCCATTAAATTGAGACTTTAGATGTAAATAAAAAGGGAAAGTAAGAGAGAGAGAGAGAGAGAGAGAGAGAGAGAGAGAGAGAGAGAGAGAGAGAGAGAGAGATAGAGAGAAAGAGAGAGAGAGAGAGAAAGAGAGAGAGAGAGAGTTTTTTCTGCACTAAATATATATACAAAAGGCGTAGCATATTCAAAATTAAATAACTTTTGAAAATGATCACCCCTCCCCCTTAACAACTCCAACCCCAAATCTGCGTGCCATGACAGAATTATTGTCAAGCATGCTTGACCATAGTGGCCGAAAGGAAAGTTTGATAAGCTACGAAAAAATCGTTCGGCAGCTTTAGTGTGTATGTACTTTTCCAAAATTATAATTTCAATTCACCGTCTCAGTAGCTGTTCTTGTTTGTTGCAACTTCACTTTTAGTACAACTGAGAAATTCGACGTTAAACGTCTGTGACTTTAGTATTATGATAAGGAGTTTGAATAAATCGGAACTGTGAAACAGCTCGATAAGTGCCACAACGCATTTTGAACAAGTGTCAAAGTGTGTATTTGTTATACCTCTTCTACACACTAAAAGATCTCCAGTTTTTTTTCAGAATTATGGAGATAGAACAAACCAGAACTAAGGTCATGAGTTGAGAATGATCAGGACGAGAGATTGGAAAATTGAATTTTATTTGTCAAACTTTTGCGCGTGAACACGTTTTCAGACTGGTCAAGCCAGCTAAGCTCAGTCTGTACAGAAGGGATTTATAAATCGAAATTTATTTTCAGCTTTTGTGAATCTGCGAGTTTTCAAACTCACTGTAAATCCGTTTGATCACAGCGTGTAAAGGGGAAGGGATTAAACATCGATTTTTTTCCCCCCGATTTTTAAGCATGTTTGAGATTTCATCATTGGTTATTTTGTTGTGGTCTGTGTAAACGTTTTGGCGTTGGTGTTTTCAAGACATTGGGTTTAGAAATGCATGCAGTTGACAAATTTCATTTCATAATTATACCAGCCCACCCACGCAAGATAAATCTTGCAGATTTTCCATGTACCAAGCCCCACCTTATATCTAGATCTAGGCTACATTAAAACGGCATTTTTGGATTCCATGCTATGAGTAGTAGAACTTAGTTACACCACAATTTCACGTGGAAATACACACATGTGATAACGCTGATTTTCGACCACCGATGTGTCAAGGACAAAATTTCCGGTCACACTTTTCGTTTCGATCCGATGAAAATGCGTCTCTATTTTTACGGCTCAAAAAACTTTAATCTAAATAATAGTAAAGGCTGATTTTTGTTCAAAATGAATGTGTCCACGTAACTCTTCTTCAAAAATTCGTGCAGTACACCAAGTTTCATAATTTTTGATGGCGCAGTCGCGAAATTTTAGCTGCTTACAGGTTCACCCTCTAGCTCAATTATAGTAAGATTGTTTGGATGTAGAGCAACTCAAGTCTCACATGCAATGAGTTGAAAGATTCATTTTTCCCCCTCCCCCCAAAAAGTCAACTTGTTCACTCTTGCGCAATGAGTTTCCACCATTGATGAGGTAATTTTGAAACTTCCTCAAGGATAAGTGGATATAATGAATACAATCAACCATCATCAATCTATACTATAATATATATTTCATGGACTTGACGATAGTTAGCACCAGTTACTGACCAAACCGCTGATAGTAGAAGCTTCAAAATTTTTATACAAGTTACAAGTGATACTCAGATCCTAACGCGCCCATTCATATTTACTAGCGCCTCTATTTTTCAGAAAATAGAGTTTTTCAATTCATTTTGTGCCCGAGTGGTGTGTTCTACCGGTTTCAATGGTGTTCATCTGGCGGCCTTTCCAAAGTCTTCAGTTCGGTGCATTTTTTCCTGAACAGAAACAGCGTGTGTAGCTTACTAGAAGTGTGCATGGGAAACTGTTTGAGAGAAAAACAGAGGGGGACATGGGGGAGAGTTGGAGGGACAGGGAGAGAAAGATTAGGGTACACGGACGAAGATAGAGGGCGGAAGCCGGTTTATTCCGGGCAACGCAGGGAGCCTCGGTTTGTTGTTATATCCACATTATCAACAGAAATTATAATAATTATGTATTGGTCCTAGGTTTCAGATAAGCGAGACTGTCACGGTTAATTTAACTCTTGGCTGATCGGCATTGTAATAATTGTCATTTCGTCCTCTTAGGATGACCCGGTTTTATCTCTCTTTCTTCAGCTTTTGAGAAGCTGATGATTGAAGTTTCATGTGCTCGTAGATGTTAGACATACGACTTTTTTTTTATTTTTAGAAATACTTGCAACTTACACACCGAATCCGCTTGATATTTTGACTCATAGTAGAGAAAGCCTGTAGAAGTAATGTGTGGATCTAGTTCGTAGCTCAGTTCAGCCAAAAAAGTGGAGACAGAATACTATCATTTTAAGGGGACACTTTGCGTGATGTGATTGTTTTAAAATCTAATGATTGCAATGTTGCAGTGAAGCGTAAATCTGGGTTAAATCATTTTGCTATAACCTTACTGGTGCCACAGGGACTCGCAGTTTCAACGCCACTGATGCAGTAGGTTGCTGAACATGAAATTCTACTAGCATTACCAAAGTATAGGGTTAAAATAAATTCAGTACTGGGTGGACGTTTTTCACCGATCGTGATTGTCTTCAATGGGTTAGCGTAAGCAGCCGAAGGAAAATGACGTCAGCTGAGATTTGGATTACTATAGCGGAATATACTTACTATCTATATAAAAAAACAGTAAGGAAAAAAAATTCACTGCTGCGAGGAAGAAATGCCCAGACCTGAAAAAATTACATGTGAAAGAAAGTTCTTTTTGCTACTATGTCTATTCCTTTGACATGAAAGCGAAGTATCGTAATTTTGTAATAAATGAAAATAGGCCTAAAAACATCGAATAATGCTTTCTCCTCAACAATGATGGCCTCCCTCCTGCCTTTGATTTGTTTCGACTTTAATATCGTGCATGTCATAAAAAATAACCATATCAAGCTTGGTGCGCAGTGTCCTGGCGCGCATGAGTTCTGAAGCAGGACTGCAGATTACTACTTTTATTGTAAGAGAGAGAGAGAGAGTACGTCATCGAATAATGCTTTCTCCTCAACAATGGTTGCCTCCCTCCTGCCTTTCTTTTGTTTCGACTTTAAACTTCCGGTTGTGTTTCAAAGTTGAAGGCATGAGTTTCTGTGGCGTCTGCTTTATGCACGGTACGGGCCATGTGGGTGTTGCTGTGCCAGTTGTGAGTTGTTTTCTTCCTAGATCTACATAATCTGTGTGCTGATTGTGCGTGTTGTTTGCAACCCGTTCTTTGAACGGGCACTTACACTAGTAAATTATAAAAGTCTAGTGCATGTCTGTGCTGAACTGTGTAATCTCCTTCAGCATGTTTTGAAGAATACTTGTTTGTTTGTTTTTTCCCCCCAGCACTTTAGAGAAATATCTTGGACTTTTTTGTTTAATTTTTCATATTTTGATCCAATCTGTCCACTGTGTGACAATGACTTTCTGTTACAGATAAGAAAGTGATTCGTATCATTGAGAGTGCGGTAAATTTCTAGATTTTGTTATACTCATGTACTCTCAGAGACGAAAAGATAGACTGAATAATCACAGACAGACAAGCTGATAGACAGCAACACAGATAGATATATATATAGATAGATAGATAGATAGATAGATAGATAGATAGATAGATAGATAGATAGATAGATAGATAGATAGATAGATAGATAGATAGATAGATAGATAGATAGATAGATAGATAGATAGATAGATAGATAGATAGATAGACAGATGGAGAGTGAGTGAGAGAGAGAGAGAGAGAGAGCGAGAGAAAAAGAAAGAGACTAGAGACAGTGAAAGAGAGAGATTTGGTAGATAACAATGGCTAACCCAACTGACATAATTATTAAACTCATTATTATATAGTTTATATAAGGGGGGGGGTGGGGTGCGGAGTATCTGGAAGGGGGCCTGGGGCACTTACCCCTTTGCCCTCCCTCCCCCCCCCCCCACCCCATGATTCCGATAATGATTTGGGTGTACTATAGTATGTCGCGTGTAATTATAACATTTTAAACGCTTATTAACCATGCTAAATGATTGGTTCATTTTAAGACATAATCACTTCAATTATAGACCTGTAACTTACTAACATCGTTAATGAAAAATTAATGACTGGCCTGGTCAATGAACTCCCCCCACACGGTTCAAACTGTATAAATGTAATAATTATCGACCACAGCGGGGAAGCAATTGAATGACAATTAACTTGCACTGAAATAATTACGTGACTATAAATCAAGTGCCAAATTAAGGTATGGGCTATATGGGTTACAGCCCGGGGGTCACCACCAGCCGAGGACTTCTAGAAATCACCTGAAATTATAAATATCAGAATCCGAAATACGTGCCTTTCCTATTACAGAGGACACGACAGTCGTGATCCGCCTCTGCTATAGTCAAATCCAAGAATAAACCGTATTATTCTTTTCTTTAACCATATTTCTTCCTTGATCGTTGTTACAAGTACGTACGTCCCGATAGTGTTTTTGCTCCAGGGGTACGTATTTTAAAGTCTTTTGTGACTCCAGAGCTAGAGAGCTCCTTCCGAAATACTCTCTAACAACAGCCGTAATTAATTAATTATTCTTTCAGATTTTATTTTTGTTTTCCACCTGTTTTTGGGTTGAAAGGGTAAGGGACAGGGTTAGGGATTCGATCAGATTTAGGGTTGAGCATAACGACAGAGTTATTTTATTTAATTCTTCACATCGCTTACTCTGTCTGTTCGGCACTAGAAATGAGGACGCCCATGTTCACAAATGAGGGGACAAACACTTCTCTCAATGAACCCACAACACACAAAAAAGCAACTAAATAATTAATAGGGCACAAAAAAATATAACTGCAGCCTATTTGTAATTATCCTTTGTCAGAGAATATATTTAAGAAGCCAAATTAATTACAAATTAGTGCTGAGTCCAAAAAAAAGCAAAAAAATAAAAACAAAAAGCAACGTTTAACCTTTAACAAAATGAGTAGTTGACGAACTGCGACTTGAATACGTTATAGAGATGACCAAGGTATTCTAGCTGGCAGTAACACAGCTGATACATTTAACTTAATTTATGAAAAAAGTAATTTGTTTAAGATGAAAATTCCATTTCCACCAGAAATCATTATTTAGTCACTTGACACCTTTTGCCAGTGAGTTCCTCATTTTCAGGATTTTGTCATCTCTGATTCCAGCGCTTTGTAATAGGACAGATTGATGAAATTATTTCTTTGTATTTTAGTATTACAATAATGTGTTATTATTATTATTCCAATGCATCATTTTCGATAAAGTAGCGGAGCGGAGCGGATGCTGTGAACAAAAGTACTTACCTGTAGTTGCATGGTGAGCTTGTAATTCTGTCTGTGTGTTGACGTATGGGTAGACATGTGTGTTTAAAATGGTGGTAAAAAGAAAAAGTTGTATGTTGCAAAATATCGAGTAAGAAACATTCAGAAACGAAAGGATAAAACGTAAAGAAAAAAGGAAAGACAAGTCAAGCTCGCGGTCAACTGACCTTCTTCAGGGAAACAAAAAATGTAACGGGATAGAAAATTAAACAAATAAAGAAAATTGTAGAATTTTTTACGAAACAAATACGGATACTTATCGTCTTCGAGTTCCAGACTTGGATTCTGGGAATGCATCCCGTCCCCTACATACATTCTGTTTACAACATATGTAACTTTTTCTTTTGCTACATTTTATCTTTGCTTCAAGCCTTGCTGTCACCCCACAGATTTTCCGTGGTTTTTAAAAAAAAATTTATTTTAAAGTGTGTGGTATTGAATAGCCCTGTCCCCCTCCTCGCGGGTTACTGTCCATGATTTTTCACAAACAAGAATAAGTTCAAAATAAATACGTAGAAACGAATCTGGAAGCTGGTCTGTTCTAGAGTGTAGTGAAGTTGCAATAGCCGTCATGATTTCTGACAAAATATCAAATTTAATGAAACTTGGACAAAAAAAATCAAACAAAACATGAATAGACTTTAATAATTATGTTATCAGGGAATATTTGTGTTTTTTTTTTTACATTTGTTGGTTTTCAAATACGACAGTGCACTGCTGTCAAATTTATTTTTTTCCTACCCCTCTGATATACATGTAGTTTACTGACCTGAGACATTCACAGTCATGCCAAAATCATTGACTTCTGGGAGTCATCATATTATAAAGGAGCTAAGACCTCCAAAGTAATCATAAAAGGCTTTTTAACCGGTGAGCCTTAAATTCTACAAAATATCGTATCACGCAAAGAAAAACGTAAAGGTGTACGCGGGCATATTTTTAAAGGTCTGAAGTTTGCTAATTTTTATATACTTTCCTTGATTTTGAGCCATAACTGAGTTGAACGAATGTTACTGCAAGTATGTACGTGCCACACATTTTTCTTTTTTGTTGCTCTAGGGGCACGTATTTTAAAGGCCTTTGTGACAGCCGAGCGAGAGAGCTCCTCCCGAAATACTCCTAACAACAGCCTTAATTAAATTGTGACCAATTTTTTCTTCCAGATTTTGTTTTTGTTTTCCTCCTGTTTCTTGGTTGAAAGGGTCGGAGGCATTGCTAGGGATTCGATAAGATTTAGGGTTGAGGATAAGGACGCTTGGGGTGCGTACGTACTTATAACAACAGCTGAGTTGAACAGAAGAAAATGTTCCGACATGAATCCAAAAGTAGGACTGGAAACTGCGTTGCAGATTTTACGCCACTCTTTCCACAGTGCTGGCCGAAAGTCAACTTGATCACATCTGTGTATTCCGCAAGGAACTGTGGTGTAACAAGTAGATCCATTTTAGTCTTTCGTTCGAATCTCAGTGTTGTTGTTAATGTGACATAGATCCAGTAATATTAATGCTCGACAATACAAGTTAACGAAGGGGGTTCTGATCAAAGTCTATTCTAATGAAACAGGAATCATTTCTCTGGCAAAATAACAAAACAAACAAAAAAAACAACAGAAAACAAAAAAATAACGAGCATTTGGAAAAAGGAAAAAAGAGAGAAAATATGAACATTTTTTGTTTCCAGAGTTTATTTGTTTGTCATGATCAGCGGATCAAGATAGGAGCGGTGACATTCCCATGTGGAAACTTGTGGTCAATCCCAGACCTCAGATTTCTGTAAGATTAGTGGCTGGGCAGTATCCTCCTCCTCCTCCTCCTGATTGGTTAAAACCAGATTTATTACGTAACAAATTCCATTGGTTCAAGCTTGGGGCAGGTTGGTCCAGAGCCAAGGTGCCCCCCCCCCCCGCCTCTCATGCCAAGGGTACCGGGTTCGGTTCCCGGTCGGGGCAATCATGTTGGAAATTTTGGGGAATTTCTTGTCCCTGATCGTATGGTAGATAGGATCGAATATTCTAGTCTTCTCGGGTAAGGACGAAAAGCTCGGAAGGCCCGTATGCACGTTGGGCACGTTAAAGATACCTGGGCAGTTCAAAGTCAAGAAGAGCAGGCCGAACAAGGCCAGCTGCCCGGGCAAAATTTAAAAAACAACAACAACAACAACTAATATCTGTCACCCCCCCTCCCCGCCCATACACACACACACACACACACACACACACACACACACACACAATATATATATGGGATCTAACAAGTATACAGGTGTAAAGGAAGAACTCAACAACAAATTGGTTCAAGCTAGAAATACACGCGCAAAGTTCTACCTCGCCAGACTGACGAAATGTCCATGTTGTAAGGAAAGCGTGATGGTTTTGTTTATGGAACCAGCTATTCTTGTCTGGAGGTTAGTTTAATCCGGGAAGGTTTTCATTATTGTGGCCAGGTGTTTAAATTACAAGAAGAGTACAATTCACCACCAGCCAGCAACCGGAAAGGGAATCCGACGAGCATGATTTAGGTCAAGTCCGCGCCTAGGAATGACGTTGTTTCCTACGTAGATCCGCTGGTTACGACATGGCGGGGGGGGGGGGGGGGAGAAGGAAGAGGAGTCAGAAGTAGCCAATATAGAGCCCACCGAGACTTATCAGCCAGAAAGTGTTGTGTCCAATTTACTTCATTGCTCTTAAATGCCCATAGATATCCAAGACACAAAGGATGTGACTTTATTTCATAACTCAATAAAACTATCCATGTGACCGTGTTGAAATTATTGCAATTATCTGAATTTTCATTAAGGTGACAAATTTTAAAATACTATTTCTGAATTTGATCATTTTGGACATAAAACATTCTGGTTTGCCAGCCCGCGATATATAGGACAGTCCCAATCTGGAGACTCCGAGATTACTTTTGATTGAAGTTTATCACCCACGTAAGAAATTGGCCATCCCGAGCTCTGAAGCTGATCATAAATCCGAGAGTATTTTGAAAATGGAATATTTGGTATCGATACGATAGCCAACTTGGCAAAGAATGAAATGATAATGAATTTATGAACTAGATGAAATCTGATTGGTGGAATCTTGCAGAACAGTTACTGTAGTCATAATTATTCTTTCACATTGTTTGTTGACACTCTGTGTGAGTTTTGAACAAGAAACGAACTAAAACAGAAAAAACAACAACAAAAAGACACGAGTTTTATTTTATTTATTTTTACATTTTTTGGTCTTTCTCTAATTAGTGACGAAACAACTAGACTATACAGTAAATACCAGAGGTAATGGACATAAAATGGTATAGTGTACAATTAAATGGGTAATCAGCAAAAGCCAGTGGAGGTAAAAATTCATATGCAATCACTGAATAAACACCAGATGAGAAATAATATATTAAAATGACGAACAGCTAAAGAGAAAGAAACCTGGCAAAATACGTCTCTAAAAATGATCTAATATTTATTTATCTCTATATATTTTTCAAAATATTTTTTTATGAAGTTGATCACTCTTGCTCATACCAAGACAACAGTAACTGACCGTAAAAAAAAACAACAACAAACAACAGGAATGAAAACTACGATGAAACTTACACAAAAT
>OZ007577.1:51181382-51193882 GCA_963931925.1 Onchidella celtica | reverse complement strand
ATATCTTTTCCTGGATACGAGAATGTTAAGGAAGAAGAAGAATGGTTTTCATTGGGTAAAAAAGTCGGTCACGCCATTGTTGAATATTGCAAGCACTGCCCTCATTTTGGGACATGCAAGGTATTTTATTTTCAAGGGTTACTCTGCCACATTATGCAAAGTACCAAAAACCAAAATCGTTATGACTGATTAAACAATGCAATCTTCAAGCTGTTGTACTGAACTTTTACCATAGTCTTCTGGACGCTACAGGCGATGTTCCCCTCCAGCTGCTGCTGTCGAGTATGCTGCACTTTCCAATGAAAAAACAACAACAAAAAAAAAAAAACCTTCGGCTTTGCGCACCAAGGCGACAACTATTCTAAAACATGAAATTAATTGACCAAGTGAAGCGGGAAGCGTATACATCATCTCCCACCGCCATCAGTACCACTGTAGTTGATTGATACCATCCCGCCATCGCAACTACAACCACAAAGCCACCACGATTGATGAAGTGTGTTGAAGTGCTGAGTTAAAAGCACTGCTTGCCGCCAGAACGCCGGCACTTTGAATCTGCTAAGCTTAAAATAATATTAGTCAAGTTCAGGTTAAAATGACCCCAGTATGTAGCATTACGCCAGAGCATTAAATATTATAATAACACGTAAACATTTCCATTAACAAAGAAGCAAAAGGAGCACATACCGTGTTTACATGAAAATCAAAGTTTCGGATTCTGTTTAGGTAATGGCAGGCTGTTGATTGACGTATTTATTTACTTACTTTTATTTATATTTTGTTTACCTATTGATCTGCTTAATTTTTGTTTTTGTTTGGTCCATGAAAAACTGGTAAACAATAATTTATCTAAACAATTCAAAGGTGTTTTTTAAATTACTTTTCCGTCACGAAGAAAGTAGTCTATTGTCATCTCTGTCGTCATCATACTCATTAACGTCATCATCATTATCACCATCGTCATCATATTCATTATCGTCATCATCATTATCACCATCGTCATCATATTCATTATCGTCATCATCATTATCACCATCGTCTTCATACTCATTATCGTCATCATCATTATCACCATCGTCATCATATTCATTATCGTCATCATCATTATCACCATCGTCTTCATACTCATTATCGTCATCATCATTATCACCATCGTCATCATACTCATTATCGTCACCATCATTATCATGGTCATCATCCATCTCCTCCTCCTCATCATCATCACTACCACCACCACTTTTATGATCATCGTCAACAACGACAACATCAGCACCACAAGACAACACCAACAACATACTAATATACCATTTGATCATCATTTCATGACAAACATGTTCACAATCATGCACCGAAAATCTGATGACACATTTTACAATGTGGCATTTTCCCCTCACAGCACATGCGTCCTGGTCGTGTAACCGCGCAGGTTGAAAACGCGAAAATGAACTTTAACTGTGGAAGTGCGCGCCAGCGAGTGTGACAAGTGCTGTAGACGTTGATGATCGCGTTCACTCGTGCGCCTTCAATTCCAGCCTTTGTACGACCAGCATCTGATAGCTCTCACGACAAAGTTGTCATGAACAAATCTCAAGTAAGCATAATATTAATTATCTCTCCGCACACCAGAAATGAAAAACGCAGTCGCGGGTATTGTGTGAACAAATTTTCCATCAGAAATGTCAACATCGTTTTTGGCCTGGTTTTCTGTGGTGAAATATGCAGGTTTCTCCCTCTCTTTGATGTGCCATTCTTTGGTAAAACGTTACAGTCGCTGTCTCGCGACTGTGATCTGGCCAGGACGCTACCTAATTATTATACAGGGACTGGAAACCAGTATCAACCAGTACTTACCACTATCAGTGTGTGTGTGTGTGTGTGTGTGAGAGAGAGAGAGAGAGAGAGAGAGAGAGAGCGCTAGGTATATCTATCTATATGTAGGTTGTTTAATCTATCTATCTATCTATCTATCTATCTATCTATCTATCTATCTATCTATCTATCTATCTATCTATCTATCTATCTATCTATCTATCTATCTATCTATCTATCTATCTGTCTGTCTGTCTGTCTGTCTGTCTGTCTGTCTATCAATCTATCTATCTATCTATCTATCTATCTATCTATCTATCTATCTATCTATCTATCTATCTATCTATCTATCTATCTACCTACCTATCTATCTATCTATCTGTCTATCTATCTATCTGTCTGTCTGTCTGTCCGTCTGTCTATCAATCTATCTATCTATCTATCTATCTATCTATCTATCTATCTATCTATCTATCTATCTATCTATCTGTCTATCTATCTATCTATCTATCTATCTATCCGTTCATCCCTCCGTCTGTCCGTCAGTCCGCCCGCCAGTCTGTCTGTCTGTCTTTCTATCTATCTAGCCTTTCCACGTACTCTGCACGATGTTTACTGAGCTACTGTACATCAAACACTACTACATCCATCAGGTTGAGATTTAAACAATTTCCTAGTGTGCTTTAACTATTCAGAATTGTCCAAAGTCTGACAAACTGCCACAGTTTATACCGATTTAGTGCAGTTTCGGCCCGACTTTGCGATATGACAGAACTAAATCCCCTTATCTCGCCCTACCTCTGCAACAATTTATGACTGACTATAAAGAGATTTATACAGCTCAGAGAAAGCTTGGCTGACTGGGTGCAGTTCTAGTCTCGTCGTTCTTGTCTTGGAAACCTCCAAGTTCACACAGCAGAGCTGAAGGGACCGAGCCCTGTAGAGTGCTGACTATACCGTCGGGTATTTGCCATTATGATATTGTTTGTATGTGCATGTTTGCCTTGTCGAGAGACACAGAGGATCGAAGTTTGCTTGGAAGAGAAAAAAACACACAAATTGCATGGCTGTCGTCGGCGGGATGTTGTATTATACATGGAAAATTGTAGCTAAACAGTAAACACAACTCTGTATTTTGTCTCTTTGGCTATGTAATTATAATACCCCCCCCCCCTTCCCTCCCCCCCCCCCCTCCCCCCAAACAACATCCCAAAACGCATGCAACATTACGTCACAAACACATTGTCTCGAAAAGTCTTTAACCGATTGGAATGACACTTATATAATTATAATGAAATTAGGATTGACAGAACCACTTTTATGACAAAAAACTCAAAATCGGCAAAATGTCGCAAAACAACTACAATGGCAAATACTGGCCGATACCTGGACGTTCAACCTGGCGATTGTGTGAGTTGACTGATTCCCCCACTAACAACAGCCCCAAGATATCAAAGACCCAACAAGAACAGTTCTGCTGTATAGAAAACAAAGACAGTCAAAACCAACATGAATATTTCGTTCTTGGTATAAATTTATTTTAAAAGAAGTGTTAAACCCGCGACACAAGATACTGACACGAATCAATTCATCATATCCGGTCCGTCGACTTGCGCGCGTATCATCCATGTCAACAATGCAAGAATTCACACCACACCCCTTCATAATTGAACGAAAAATAGTAGTACTCTTCATATTTATACGCGCGCAAGTTGTGGACATATTATAGCGAAAGAAGAAATGGTCCGTCTCGGTATTCTGTGTCTCGGATTAAACTAGTTGGCGAATGTCCATGATGAGGCATTGGTGTTTTGAAAACGCAACTCTAATTTTCATGGGCCATTATTTTAACTGTGTGTTCAAATTAGAAATGCCAAATCTTTTTATATGTGATGAAAAAAGAAAACTTACACCGCACTATTTATTTTCACTACCATAATTGAAATAATTAAATAATTAAAGAGCCCCTCCCCCACCCCCCACGCTGGGGCAACCCCCCCCCCCCTACTTTCCCATCCAGAGTGTAGGTTCTTTATGACTGTGTGCCCCAAAAAGGTATGGGGGCCCAATTTAAGTTCACGGAAACAGATACCCGAGAGTCCAGGTTTTTAAAAAAAAAAGGAATTAATATGATTAACTACTGTGTGCGGGTTCTTGAAGCTGCGAGTTTGTTTATTTAAGGAACAGCTGACTTGATCAGCCCAGGAGGCCCGCCCCGGTTATGTTTACTAAATGTCTGTTTGTGGATTCGACTTTACGGGGGTTAATTTGATATTAAAGTTGAATTAATTTCCAACGGAGCTGTTTCTTCAGTCTGTGATTACGTGGGTATGTAGGATTTAGGTCTTTTGAGCATTGTTTTCTTACAACGAAAGCAGAGAATGTGTATGTACCTGGATCTGGCATGAAATTACGCAATAGATATGATATATACGACATATATCTAGAGAGAGAGGGGCGGAGAGAGAGAGAGAGAGAGAGAGAGAGACAGAGAGAGAGAGAAAGAGAGAGACAGACAGAAAGAGAGACAAACACAGACAGAGAGAGAGAGAGAGAGAAAGAGAGAGACAGACAGAAAGAGAGACAAACACAGACAGAGAGAGAGAGAGAGAGAAAGAGAGAGACAGACAGAAAGAGAGACAAACACAGACAGAGAGAGAGAGAAAGAGACAGAGACGGAGAGGGGGAGAGAGAGAGAGAGAGAAAAGGAGAGAGACAGAGAGAGAGACAAAGATAGGCAGAGAGAGAGAGAGAGAGACAGAGACGGAGAGAGATAGAAAGAGAGACAAAGACAGACAGAGAGAGAGAGAGACGGAGAGAGATAGAAAGAGAGAACGAGAAAGATAGAGACAGATAGAAAGAGCAATACAGAGAGAGAGAGTCCAAAAGGAAAGGGGGGGGGGTAGAAGGACAGCCCCCCCCCCCAAAAAAAAGAGAGAGAGAGAGAGAGAGAGAGAGAGAGAAAGGAAATTAATGTTTTCATCAAATCTGCCCCCTCCCCTCCGAAATTATCTTCTGTGCCCCCACCCCTTTTCCATTTGGTGGTGGCGAAAACAAAACTACTGGCATAATAGAGCCTGACTGAGTCTGTAACAGAATGTTCTAGTTCCTGAAATATCTTACCGTGGGGGGCTACAAAAGCATGTCTTGTTTATCACAGGCTAATCTAACAGGTACGCACGTAGATCTACGTCACTGCTGGTGTTTCAATTCCACATTATTATGCAAAACATACGTAACTTTTGAATGTGAAGTTCAGGACAATTGGATCATTTAGAGTAGAGACAGACGTAGTTAGGGGAACGTATTCTAATGACAAAGCCTAAAATACGTGTAGAGAAACACTGAGTCTGTTCACTGTTCAAGTACGGCTTTCTTTGTAAAACAGTACGTCTCCCCTGGCGTCGACCTTTAGAGGATTGACTATGGGTGATGACATTTTTATTTTCCATCCATCTTTCCTTTTCTCTCTCTCTTTCTTCTGTCTTAGTTTTTTTTTTTTTAACGTTCATTTTTGTCTTTTTTGTTGAAATGTACAGAAATTTGAGAAACAGCCAAAATAGCTGTCTTTAGAAACAAAAAAAGAGAAGACATTCTAGGAGGAAATGTATGAAGCGCTCATTACATTAGTTTCAAAATAAATAAATTAATGAAATGAATAAATAAATAAATGAATGAATGGATGAATGAATGAATGAATGAATGAATGAATGGAGGAAAATAAATAAATGGATGCACGAATGAATGGATGAATGAATAAATGAATGAACGAATGAATGAATAAATAAATGAACGAATGAATGAATGAATGAATGAACGAACGAATGAATAAATGAATGAACGAATGAATGAATAAATGAATGAACGAATGAATGAATAAATGAATGAACGAATGAATGTATAAATGAATGAATAAGCGAAAAAAAAAATCAACGATTGAATGAATGAATAAATAAATAAATGACTGACTGAATGAATGAATGAATGAATGGATGAATGAATGAATGAATAAATATATTAATAAATAAATAAACGGATGCACGAATGATTGAATGATAAACGAATAAATGAATGTATGAATAAATAAATAAATGAACAGATAAATGAACGACTGAATGAATTAATGAATGAATAAATAAATATATAAATAAATAAATAAACGGATGCACGAATGATTGAATGATAAATGAATGAATGAATGAATGAATGAATGAATGAATGAATGAATGAATGAATGAATGAACGAATGAATGAACATAATACGTTCAATCGTTTATCAGCGCTCCTTATGTGATTGATTCAGCCTTTAATTTAAGAACGACTGGCTATGTCTTTACTTATTATTTTCAGTCACTATATGGCAGACATTTCGTTCGTCTAGAAAACGCTCATTAATACAAACCATATGTTTCACCAGTCACTTGTTTGAAACTAGGGGACTGTCACATTTTTTCAGAATGTATGGATTTCGCACATCCGAAGAAGGCATTATACTTGCGGATCTATTTAGGAAATATTGGACCTGCTGTGTATCGTGTCGTTTCTGAAGTAGGTCGAGACCTACAAGATGATTTAACACATTTTAATCATATGTACGTTCGTATAGGGAACGGGATTTAATGACACAGTTACTATATTTAAATTTACCGATGACGTCATGGGACATTCGAACTGTTCAACGCGGTGGTTAAGCACAGTTGTTATGGACTTTGTAAGGGCGATTCGAGGCACAAAGACCAACTGCACATGAAAAGTACGTACAAAGTCCATAACTGTGCTTAACCGCCGCGCTGAACAGTTCGAATGTCCCATGACGTAAATCTAAATATAGTAACTGTGTCATTCAACCCGTTCCCTATAGACATATACTTTACAGTATGGGCTTTTTCCTTTTAGATTGTTAACTTCATTTAATTTGACCTTACATTATAGGAATCTGAGGGCTGAGAGCTCACCCAAAGTAAAAAAAACGGAAAAAAACAACCGAAAAGTGCAAAATGACTACTATCGCGCCGAAGCGCAGTTTAAAGCGCAAAATGACTACTATCGCGCCGAAGCGCAGTTTAAAGCGCAAAATGACTACTATCGCGCCGAAGCGCAGTTTAAAGCGCAAAATGACTACTATCGCGCCGAAGCGCAGTTTAGAGCGCAAAATGACTACTATCGCGCCGAAGCGCAGTTTAAAGCGCAAAATGACTACTATCGCGCCGAAGCGCAGTTTAACCCAGACTGAAACTTAAACTCAAGGACACTGTGGCAGAAAGTGATTATCCAGAAGTTTTTCATGAATGACATTTACTGGGCTGTCCACGGGGTGATTTATTCGTCCTTGTAGTGACGTGTGTGAAATTTCCCATTCGACATTTAATTACAAATTCGAATAATTGCTGGTTGATTGACACTGCACTGTCACTAGTAACATCTCTCTATCGTGATGTTTGGCGCCATGAACTAATTTACCAAAACTGACTTGATTGTCTATTGTTTAACAGATCATGAGAATAAAGTCATTAATTCTAAATTAATCGTGTTTTTTGGTTGTCATGAATGATGAAATGTCCTCTTTTTTAAGCCGTGTTTTCAGGTGTACGGAAATGGAAACGGCAACAGAGGCGACAAACACCCTTCAAGTAGTGAAATAGAAAGCTTGTGTTCATGTGTAGTGCAACTCCGCTTCCGTACACATAGACACACTCTTTCTTTTTACTACTTGATGGATTTTGGACAATTCCATCGCCGTCTCTGTACACATGAAAACTCAGCTTAAGGCTATATCATGAAAGCTTGACATGTAGACATGCTTGCTTGGTCTGAATATTCTACATAGTAATAGTACCTTTGCATTGTGATATATATGTCTACCGCTACACGATGTCTCTTGCAATCTGTGTTAGCTGGGCGGTGTTGCCTTAACCCCCCCCCCCTCCTCTCCTGCTGCCCTCACTGGATTCAAAGTTGCCGGTGACAGTTTTTAAAAAATACCCAGAATCCGTATAAAATAAAAAATCCAAAGATAGGGCAAAAAAATCCCAAATGTTTTTTTTTCCTTCTAACCCTTTACTTTGTACATGTCGTCACAAACAGCCTTGGTAGTGGTATGGACAGACAGCTTTGCAATCTTATTTTAGCTTAAAGGGAGCGTTGGGACCACCCAGCAGCATGCCTTGTGGTCTAAGAAAATTATAATTGATTTACGGCTGTTGCTAAGGGAACACAGTGTTTTACATAGAAAGTTCCAGCTGAACAGAGAACACAACTCTGTTACTTTCTCTATTTGGCCCTGTAATTAGGCTACGTCCCCTTAGCAACAAACTTTGTTTACTGGAGGAGTCAGGCCGGGACACTGGAGTATTAGTATTCATTTATTTATTCTTAACGAAAAAGAAATTATAATCAATATTTCATTATATGCAACGTCGAAAATCCCAAGATTTAAAAAAAAAAAAAGTGCCAAGATCCAAAGGTAACCGCACCCCCCCCCCCCTTCCAAATCCTAAGATCATGGAGTGAAAATAACAAGGACCGGTGGTGGAACTCCCGTCCCCTCCTCTAAGACAATGCACGGTTTTTCATACTCTGTGCTATCAACTCCTCCTGCCCCCATCTCCACAGAGTAGGTACTGTACAGCTCGATGGTCTCCAGTCTGAGGCAACAGAGTCTCGCAGTGTATGTCACACGTAGCGATTGTTGACAGAATCTGTCCGCGTGGATCCAGGAAGCTCTTGGTATTTTTAATTTTGAACTGTCTGGAACAAAAGCGCAGACAGGATGCGGGATCTCCATATAGTCACAGTTTGTAACAGTAGGCGGGGTCGCGACCTTAACTCTTATTTGTACCAAATCCACTTTTTGCATAACTGAGAAATTCGAAGTTAAACGTTTGCGGCTTTAGTATTACCAAGATAAATCTTATAGATTCTTCATAGGAAGCCCAACTGTGTTATCTAGATCTAGGCTACATTAAAAGCAACATTTTGGATTCGATGCAATGGCTAATAGAACTTACATAGAAATATACAGATGTGATTACGTTGATTTTCGACTACCAACGTGTAAAGAAAAGTCAAGGACGCAATTTCCCGTCACACTTTTCGGTTCGGTCCGAAGAAAATGCGCCTTTTGTTTTTGCGGCTCAAAAATAATAGTAAAAACTGATTTTTGTTCAAAATGAGTGTTTTTTTTCGTCAAAAATTGATGCAGTACACCAAGTTTCATAATTTTAGGCCACAGAGTCACGAAGTTTTAGCTGCTTACAGGTTCAGCCCTCTTGCTCAATTATAGTAAGATGACAAGAAGTTAGAATAAATCGGAACTGTGAAACAGCTTGATAAGTGCTACCATGCATTTTAAGACGTGTCAAAGTGTGCATTTTTTATATCTTTTCCACATACTAAAAGATTTCCCTTTTTTCCGAAAATGAAAACAAACAAGAACTGATGTCGCCAACTGTAAAATGAAGTCAGAGACGACTAGTTCTGTGGCACGTGGCTTTTGCAAACCAGATCCCTTTAGATTGGCATTTTCTTTTTATTATTATAATGCACAAAATACAAAAACAAAACACACACACAAGAAAAAATGACGTTATATATAAGTCTGTTATAGTCAATGTGCACGCACCAATCCATAGCATCTGTCAGGGAGCAAAGGAAAAGAAAAAATATATATTAAAAAAAAAGAAAAAGAATATAGTTGATTTGAATGTCTATCGCTTAGCTGCTTGATATGGAAGGCTTGAGGACGTCCATATGTATTCTCGAAGTGACAGTTCTTTCTAACTAGCATGCTCCATTTTATAGCTACGTCAGTGGTTACGTCACAGCTTTTGCGGTTGTAGCAATGCACTGGTTTGTTTCAGGTGACGTCACAGAATTTTGTGGTCCAGCGAAAGTTTGAATTTTATTTGATTTTTTCTTTGTGGGTACTTCCTAAGCCTTTGTGTTCCATTCTGCCATGAGCCGTGCATGCTCAGCCGCTGTGCCAAAAATAAATGTTTGCCTGTAGACATGCGCAGCCGCCATGCCCCCCCCCCCCACAAAAAAAAAAACAAACTGCCGTGCACGAAAGTGGGGAAATGGGAGTGGGGGGGGGGTGTTACAAAGTATGGCAGTCAACATCACAAGTCTAAGTGACGTAAGTGAAACAGACCAATCAATACGCAGCTATGGCTGGCAAGATGAAATTCGTGAAAGCCTCTGATGATTATCCTTCTTTGAATGTCAAACAACAACAACACCAACAGCAATAAAGACACTACCACCAATTGCCGTCACCATAAAAAAAAAAGGTATAACGACGGCAACAGAAGCAACAACAACCTCAACAATAAAGCCACAACCATCATTGCCACCACCAAAAGAAAATGGTGACGTCCACAACAGCAGCAGCAGCAACAGCTACTATTACAACAACAGCAACAACAACAAAGGCAACAACAATTTTGATTAACTTTTTGTTATGTTTTGTTCCTTGCAGATGTAAAGTGACGTCGTCGCTCACCGTACATTTTTCTGGTAAAGCGACCCATAACTCCTGCCTGCTTTTCAATGAGAGCTCTGTGTATGGAGAGTGGTCTGCCCCTGACGACGGAGAGAATTCCAAATTTTCACGCGGATTACATGCCCCCAGGTGAGTGCTAGTTGATACTGTATCTGGCATCGTCACCAGCATCATCAACATCCTCAGCGTTATCCTCATCATCATCATCATCACCATCATCATCAATTGTATTCTACTTGTCTGAGAGCGAAATGCACAAAATTGTCCAGATCTAAGAACCGAAAATAAGAAATGAGGAACTTATTGCACTAGGGAACGCTCCAGCTGGCAAGGTTTTTAGCCAAGTGTCTGGCTAAACCCTGGTGGGGAGCCCGTTGGTCTCTAGCGTGGTGATGCTCTAGGCCTAGAGAGGAGGATTAGCTCCGTACCAGTTGCCACGAGTCTGCTGTTACCCCAACTAGGCTAATATAAGCGAAATTTTTCTCTATTTGATAAACCTGCAAAAGACTATGGCTGTGTAGCCTATTTAAATAAGCATCTTCAACCAGCATTAGGAAATACAAAGAAAACAAAAAGGAATAATAACAACAAAACTATGAAAACTGTGGGAAAATATTGTAAACAATCATAAATTAAATGTACTTCGTCTCCCAGCCGTTACCCAGCGGAGAGATTCTCCAACAGTATTTCGAATAAGTCAAAACGTGTCAAAATACAAAAAAAAACAAAAACAAAGTTAGATCTATGTGTCTCAAAGTCCTGCCTTGGGAACGAACATTTGTCCAATTTATTCCAAAAGAATTAACTATGGATGACACAGGCTATCTCAGTTCAAGTCCTTCGTCAGGCCAAAAATAAGAATAAAAACTGTAACAGATCCTACAATCTGTTTTATCCACATTTCAATTTTCTTCACATCCCCACCCCTCCCCCAGATGTTCTATGTGTGTATGTGTGTGGGAGAGCTGAGCACGTGTGTCTGTATAAACACTTCGACATAACAGGCAAGTTTTGCGAACTCATGATCAATGTTATTCCTAGAATATAATTATATCGCACTAAAGCAGATTTGCGCACCATTCCGATGCACAGTAGAGAAAGCTGGAGAAAGCAAAATACTGGACATTTTTTTTCCATGTTTGGACCTTATTTTGTACACAATTCATAGAACACCACACAAACATCAAAGGCACAATCAGTTTGGCTCACATGTGTGTGGGATTCTCATCTCACACATACTGATTTGTTATCGTTTCAAAGTTCCTGTTTTGTCATTGAGCTCCTCCTAATGAAAGCAACATTTGAAGAAGCTGAATAACTTTGTAATTGCCGTAAAAAAATAAAAAAAAGAGCAAACTCTCCAGTGTGGTTCCTTTTTACGCCCTTTTGTTTATTTCTAACGATCAATTACGGAGAATCGTCTGCATATATCGGCTCGTCAACAGACGACAAGGCATCTCATATCGTCTGCAAACAGTGTCTAGCTTGGCGGGGGAAATGTACAAGATTCAATCTGAGGTGGTTTAATTTCAGCTGTCTGCCACCCCCTCCTACTTCCCCTTCCTCCCCGCCCCCCAACCGATACAGCCCCTGTCACCTTAAGAGAGAAAGTAAAAAAAAAAACAAAAAAACTTGGCAAGCACAAAGTAACGTTTTAAGCCAGGTGTGACCAAATATTAAAAAACGGCCTCTATAACTTTCTTCAAATATCTTCAAGTTTGTCTCCCTTTCCCGCAACGACCCCGCAGTTTGAACTGACGCTTTGCGATCTGCGGTACTTGAAATATTTTTTTTTCTTTAGGCCTTCACGACTCTGTTCTTTGCGAATTCTTCACCACAATCCCCGTTTCCTTAAATAATATTTTTTAAACATGCCGTTCTGAGTTGTGTCTCCAGCAAACGGCCACTTACTTCAAAGCGCTGAAACTGAAAGGAGCTCGAGGGTACAGCAAACATCATCAGCTTGGGCCAACATGGCATATTGTTTTGTGCTGTGTAGACATGCCCAAAAGGGGTTAAATGAGGTCGCGCGCAGGGAGAAAGGAAGTGAATTGGTTGTGAATGACCGAGACGCGAGGAGGGGAGAGAATCTTTTCAAATCTGTTATAAAGTTAAGATGGTAGTGAAACGTTGGCAAACATTTGTCAATTTCTTCTCTTGTTGATCAACGTATGGTGCTAGGGCGTGGAAA
>OZ007577.1:51153882-51178882 GCA_963931925.1 Onchidella celtica | reverse complement strand
AAATATGGCAGATCACAGATACAAATTTTGGATGCTTTTTTAATTAAATTATTGATCTTTATTGACACTTCAGCTGATGTTTAAAAGTCATAAAATGTTCAGTCTCTCTCAAAGATAGAGGCAGAGAATTCCAAATCTGAGGCTCTTGAAAAAAAAAAAAAAAAAGCTCTCACCCGTGGTCTTCAGGGATATCTTTGGAATTTTCAACTTTTTCGTGTCAGCAGCTGATCTAAGATGTCGCGATGGTATATATAATGTCAAAATATCCTATTTAATAAGTTAGTGCATTTTTCTATGTATATAATTTTGTGTAATTTTTGTCTGATGTGTGAGGTCAGGTCAGAAAAATCTGCTACTGGTAACATGTAATCCAGTACAACCTGTTTCATGAACTGGTACGCTAGCATGGTATCAGTGGGCGTGCACCTGTCGGTGCAAACGGCCAGGGCGGAGGAGGTTTCATCTAACCCAACGGCCACATGCTAGGGCACAATGTGACCCTCAGTACTTGAGTCCTTCACATTGGCCCCCGGTAGCGGTGTGGTCATAGGCTTGTTTGCCTAAATCACAGACGAAGAATTGAGCAAACTTCCCGGACGCAGCTTCGAAGCTGGCGGCAGCAGGCCAGTGGTTGATTGATAGGGCAGATGGCAATATACCGTCACTCTGGCCTGGATATCGTGACACAGAGCATCCACCAGTATTGGTGCTCTTTGGTTTGGGTCTTTCACCCTAGTCAGTTGGGACTGCGAGGCTGTGGAGTAGCCTACAGGCAGCCGGTCAGGCAATATGACTGTCCCTCTGGCATCCTCCTGCACCTGGATACATTTCCATAGACGCCCTCAAGGGAAAGCGCCACCTAAACGCCTAAATGTTTCAAAACTCTGCTCAGCTGAGAAACAGAGCGAGCTCTCATCAGAACTCTCCTCAAAATTGGATTGCGTGACTTTTGACCCTGAGAACATTGAACAGAGCTGGACTGACCTAAATACGACTGTACACTCTTGCGCCAGCAGCACAGTTGGTTTTCCTGTCCGCAAGCACCAGGACTGGTTCAATGATAATGATAATGAAATCAAAGTGCTCATCAAAGAAAAAAATAGTCTCATCCAAGCTCACTGCAGTGACCCCTCTTCCACAGCAAAAGCTGATGCACTGCGTGCATGTAAGGGTGTACTCCAGAAGAAGCTGAGGAAAATGAAAAATGACTGGCTTGAAGAGCGAGTAAGAGAAACTCAGAAATATGCCGACACAAACAACACTAGAAAGTTCTTTGAGAGCCTCCGAGCTGTGTTTGGACCATCCCGCTCTGGCACTACGCCACTTCTTGCGTCAGATGGTTCAACACGCATTGTTGAATTGAATGCCATAATTCAGCGTTGGGCAGAACATTTCGGAGGTGTGCTAAATCGGCCATCAAATATAAATACTGAGTCCATTGACCGCCTCCCTCAGACTCCTATTAATGCAGCTCTTGCCAAGCCATTCACAGCAAATGAGACCCGAACTGCCACAAATCAGATGTCCTTTAACAAATCACCAGGCGTGGATTCAATTCCTGCTGAGGTGTATGCCTTCGGTGGAGAAAAGCTTATTGAAAGGATGACCGAGTTGTTCAATCATATGTTGAAAGCAGGGAAGATGCCACAGGACTTCAAAGATGCTTCAATCATCCATCTGTACAAAAACAAAGGGGACAGCCAAGTCTGTGACAACCATCGGGGAATCTCTCTACTTTCAATTGCTGGCAAAATATTGGCAAGAATGCTTCTGAATCGCCTTCTTGATCACCTCTCGTCAAATGACTTGCTTCCCGAGAGCCAATGTGGCTTTCGTAAAGAGAGGGGAACGGCGGATATGATTTTTGCTGCCAGACAGATTCAGGAAAAATGCATGGAACAAAATAAAGCGCTGTATATCACATTTGTTGACCTCACAAAAGCATTTGAAACTGTGTCGTGAAGGCCTCTGGAAAATCTTGGCGAAGTTTGGGTGTCCACCCGAATTCATCACAATAGTGGCCAGTTTCATGATGGCATGCAAGCTGCAGTCAAAAGCAACGGCAGTGTTTCAGAGCCCTTTGCTGTCACAAATGGGGTAAAACAGGGTTGTGTCTTAGCCCCAACTCTGTTCAGCATCATGTTCTCTGCAATGCTACAAGAAGCCTTTAGCTCTCCTCCTCAAGGGGTAAGCATCAAGTACCGAACTGATGGCAGTCTATTCAACCTCAGGAGACTTCAGGAAAAAACCAAAACCAAAAGTACTCAAGTCTGTGACCTACTATTTGCTGATGATTGTGCACTTCTGGCACACGATGAGGATAGCATGCAAAACTGTGTTGATAAGTTCTCTAGTGCCTGTGACAACTTTGGCCTCACAATAAGCACAAAGAAGACGGAAGTGCTCCATCAGCCTACTCCAGACGACAAGTATCCTGTGACCCCAAATATCAAAGTCCATGACAGTCTTCTGAAGGTGTCGGAGAACTTCACCTATCTTGGCAGTACACTGTCTTCCGCGGCTCGTGTTGATACTGAAATTCTCTCAAGAATCAGCAAAGCCAGCTCTACATTTGGCAGGCTTCGAAAGAGAGTGTGGGATGTTGCCGGCATTCGCACAGGCACTAAGCTGAAAGTGTACAATGCTGTGGTCCTTCCCACCCTACTCTATGGGGCTGAAACCTGGACAGTGTACCAATCGCATGCCAGAAAGCTAAATCACTTTCATCTGGCCTGCCTTAGAAAGATCCTAAGGATCAAATGGCAGGATAAAATTCCAGACACTGAGGTCCTCAATCGTGCCAAGGAATTGAGCATCTTCTGCCACCTGAAAAAAATTCAGCTACGTTGGGCAGGACATGTTGTCAGAATGCCCGACTCCAGACTCCCTAAGCAAATCTTCTTCTCTGAGCTCTCCAATGGAACGAGGAATGTTGGGGCCCCAAAGAGACGTTACAAAGACACTCTCAAGCAATCACTGAAGGCCTTTGCCATTGATGTGAGTGAGTGGGAAAAGCTCTCGCTTGATCGTGCAAATTGGAGGGCGGCCCTTACCAGAGGCAGCAAAGCATGGGAAGCTGACAGGGTCCAGCAGGCTATCAAAAAAAGAGAACGGCGCAAGAAAAGGCCCAGTGGTACTGAACCAACGGAGCACTCTTGTCATTTATGCGGAAGGGTCTGCAGGGCAAAAATAGGACTTATCAGTCACATGAGAAGCCATAAGTCATGAAAGAACAGTCTTTCCATTATGTCCTCTGTGTCCTTTAGTTCTCTTTATTGTCCATGTGTTGAAATTCTCAACAATTTCTGTTCTTTATTCCTCTGGTGTTGTTAAGGTCATCATCATACCTGATGGACGAACTATTATAATTTTGTGACACAACATGGCCAGCTTATACATTGCTGGTTTTTTTCTACTGGTAACCAGTAGAAGCTTTACAGCAGAGGTGATGCATGATGTCTTTTCCTTCAGCATTAGGAAACTCTCATGACAGAACGTGGCGTAAGTCGTTTTCCTGCCCTTTCCCTTCATTAGCCTTTTTGTTCTCCAACTGTCCTTTAAGAATGCACGTGCACTGGCAGATTTTGATCGCTCGACTGATTGGGCGATGACGTCACGACTCCACTTTTCATATCACTGAGGTTTCAAGGCATGCCTTTCCATCTCAAACTTCAAGATTTTCTGGGTTGATTTCAAGAGAGCCGTTTATTTTGTTGTCCACCCTAATCAGAATGTTTTGTGTAAAAGTGCAGTTATTATATGTAATTCTATTGGAGCCTGCTCTAGCTATTTATATGAGGACAAACGTTCACGTAGGACGCGCCAAGCATAAGATAAGACAGATAAGAGATATAAGAATCGCTTTATTATTCCATAAGGGAAATTCACTTTTACCGAGCGTTTAAGAGCCTGTACGTGATGCACATAGCCTTACCTGATACACATAGCCTATATCTGATACACATAGCCTATACATGATACACATAGCCTATACCTGATACACATAGCCTATATATGATACACATAGCCAATACATGATACACAAAGCCTATACATGATACACATAGCCTATACATGATACACATAGCCTTACATGATACACATAGCCTATACATGATACACATAGCCTATACATGATACACATAGCATTACATGATACACATAGCCTATACATGATACACATAGCTTATACATGATACACATAGCCTATACATGATACACATAGCCTATACATGATACACATAGCTTTACATGATACACATAGCCTTATATGATACACATACCCTATACATGATACACATAGCCTATACATGATACACATAGCCTTACAGGAACATGCCATAACTCGATAACAGGTTTAACAGGACATAAAGTACCATGGTAAGGCACCTTTAAAAAAATCTGGCACATCTAGTTATACTAGGCCTCGATCAGGCGAATTGCGGATGGTAAAAACCGTCTCCTGTATCTTTCTCTGTTTGCTTTGATATGTACAGTAACTTTTCTGTTTACTCCTGGATGATCTAGATATCGGACTTGACATGCAATGTAATAATGTATAGCTCTCAAATGCACACACACACACACCCACACACACACACACACACAAATGCACTCTAAGCCGCTGAACTAATATTAGAATAAAGGATTGATATAAGATCAATTCGTTATGCTCCCACTCACATACATTTTACGAACACGTGATCTACTCTCATCCTCAAACCTCCGAGACCAAAAACGGGACATCATTCAGTTTCAAGGGAAACAACCTTAGACAATAGTTTTTTAGCCTATTTTTAAATGTGATGAGATTCTCAATTGTGTTCCTCAAGTTAGACCAACCAACAGAAAAAGCCTTTTTACTAGGCGACAATCTGAATGCAGGTCTATCAAGAATGTTTCAGATATATGGGGCACTTGCTGATAGAAAATCCCTTTATTGTAAAATATCAGCTAAAGGGTACAAACTTTCAACGAGGGTACACTGTATCACATTCTGGCAACATTTTTTCCCCATATCTTTTACCCGGATCTCCCGGAGCAGATGTGGAAATCAAAACAAAGTGCTTAAGGTCCGTGGCTGGGCATGTTACGGTTAAGGCTAGGCTAAACGTCCGTTGCTAGGCGTGTTACGGTTAAGGCCAGGCTAAACGTCCGTTGCTAGGCGTGTTACGGTTAAGGCCAGGCTAAACGTCCGTGGCTAGGCGTGTTACGGTTAAGGCCAGGCTAAATGTCCGTTGCTAGGCGTGTTACGGTTAAGGCCAGGCTCGTATCCGACGATTCTGATCAGGGAATTAGATGGATAGTGACGTCACAACATTAGTTTCAATGAGACCTCGTCCATCAGCAAACTAGTTGCATGTCATTGAAACTTCAATGTCGTGATATCACCATCGAACTAGCCGCACATCAAACTCAGCTCGTGCGCGCCGGGGCTTTACGGTTTAGCAGTGCGTGTCCCGCACAGCTTGTCCCGCACAGCTTGTCCGCACCGCCTTTTCAAAAATGTTGTACTTTTCTTTTTTTTTTTTTTACTGGAAATGGGTAGTGAGTGAGAACATGGCGAGGCTTAGAGGCATACAAGTCAGGGCAGCGCTGTGAGTTAGGGTTATAGAACCTCATGTCCAGAGGCGTTTCGGGTTTGAGTTTGGGTTTCACGGCACGTCGGCACGCTAACGGTCACTTTGCTCCTTTCACGGTCTATTTAGGTACGTTAGTTATCTTTGGTATTCTGAGCTTGATCTTTTTAAATTTCATAAATAGAATTAAATAGTTTCGTTTAAATGTTATTATTTTATTGGTAAAATTCTCAAACATTTTTTGTATACATCTGAAAAGAATTTTGTAGATGTGTAACAAATGGTTTTAAATGAAATTGAATATCTTAGCATCTTTGTCGAAAAGACAAGGCGCATTGTGAGTCCACGTCAGGAAGTAATTTCAGGCACGGTGCTGTCTTCAAATACGCATGAAATCTACACACTCAGCTGTCATGTAGCCTATGCTTTATTGAAGGATACCGTTTAAAAAAAAAAGATGGCAGGAAATCACCCAATTTCATGCCCCTGATGTTGACCGTCCCCACAGAGCATCAAGGACCTAACCACTGGTGTCATGGGGACTCTGTTTCTCTGAAGACCTTCTGTAGTCGCGCGCTACCGAGAGTATGCTGTATTCGAATCAACCAGTTCACGTCCTTTATCGAGTACATTACCGATTACACCACTGATAATAACATTATGTTATTGTATTCGTATCAGCCATAGAAGTTTTAGTATCATCAGTTGGAATAATCGAGACAGAGAAAGAGACATCCTCCCTCCTCCCCTGCCTCCACATTCCTACCCCCCCCCCACCACCCCCCCCTCCCCCAACAACAACAACAACAACAACAACAACACTGATATCAGAAAACCGCTTTGTTTCTCTACCTATCGCTCATTCTGACTGATTTTCTGCCCCCCCCCCCAAACTCTTTTCATTATCTCAGTACCCCCTTCCCACCCCTATCCCAATGACCCAATTACGGCGCCCTCTCACCCCTCACCCTCCCCCCCCCCACTAATTAGATAAACAACAACATCAACAACAACAACAACAACGAAACAGCGTATCGCCATCATTAACTCTTTCACATCCGACATTCCCATTGTTTCCCTGCTCTCCCGCCCACCATATCTCCATATCTCTATAACCCCAACCCCCCTCTCCAATAGAGAAAACAACAGCAACCGAACACCGCCCCCCCCCCGCCCACCATTAAAAACAACAAAAAAAAACTCCCACCCCCACTGTGTCCCCGACTAGGGAAAACTCACTGAAGCACCCCTGGGGCTCCCAACTGTTCTAACCGCACACCTGCATGCTTGAGTGAGCATCAATGTATGTTGGAGTAGATGTGCTGTCTCCCCTCCTGTAGCGTTGATCTGATTCACAGCACGCCCCCGGGGGGGGGGGGGGCAAAAAAAAAGATGTGAATGAGTACATTGACGGTACCCGGCGAAGCGTGACCGATGGTAGAGCTGCTGCACCCAGTCACTTATCTCCCACTTTTTCTTTCTCTCTCTCTTTCTTTCCTCTCTGTGTCTCACCACTCCCTCTGTCTCTCTCCCCGCCTCCAAGTGCCTCAACCCTTTTCTGCCTGTCTGTCTGTCTGTCTGTCTGTCTGTCTGTCTGTCTGTCTACCTGTATTTGTCTCTCCCTCTCTCCCCGCCTGTACGTGATGAAAGTTTTACCTGTTTTGCTTAAATGATTATAATCCTTACAGTTTCTGATTGAAGCATTGTTAATTGTATGTTATATATAATGACTTTTGTAATAGTGCGGTTATTGCTTTGTACTAAACAATATTTATTGGCTGTTATTTCGTTTTCAGTTTCCTATTCTTTCCTTCCTCCTCTCCTCGACATCATTCTCTTTCTCTATCCAGGAGTGAGTGGAGGGAATGGGTGCATGAATGAGCGAGGGATTAGGCTAAGCGAGTTTTAATGAGTGAGTGAGTGAGTGAGTGAATGAAGGAGTGAGTGAGTGAGTGAGTGAGTGAGTGATTGAATGAGTAGGGAGTAAGTGAGTGAGTGTATAGTAAGTGAACAGTGGGTGAGTGTGTGAGTGGGCGAATGAGTGAGTGATTGAGTGAGTGAGTGAGTGAGTGAGTGAGTGAGTGAGTGAGTGAGTGAGAGAGTGGGTGAGTGTAAGTGAGTGAGTGAATGAGTGTAAGTGATTGAGTGTAAGTGAGTGAGTGGGTGAATGAGTGAGTGATTGAGTGAGTGAGTGAGTGAGTGAGTGGGTGAGTCACTGAATGAGTGAGTGAATGAGCGAGTGAGTGAGTGAGCGAGCGAATGAGTGAGTGAATGAGTTGATGAACTGACTCATTGTCTCTCACCTACTCAGCCACCCATTATCACAAATCAGCTCCTATCTGCCACACCTTCACACACCATCAGTGAACACAATCTATACACCTGTTGCACCGCTGTTGCACACCTTTCGCTTTTGACAGTCTCACCTCCATGGCGCGTTACATTTCTTTTCACTACGCGCCACGCACACACGGCTCGGTCGTTTTTACACATAACAGGAGAAATCGCAGTCAACGTGTGCAGACATCCATCTTTATGGAGATGTCACTTGAGTCTTAATGTGTGTATATGATTTCTGTCTCTGTTTTATGATGCCCGCATTGATGTTTAACGGCAGATTGATCACTGCGGTACCATCTGGAGCAGGTTTCAATGCGAAAAACGCATCAGACGCACTCACTTACACATGCGCATGCGCATGTAGGCACGTGATTACGTAATACTCAACTTACGTTGTCTTTTCATATTGGGGATTGCATGGCGCATTCACATAAATCGAGAGAGATGTGCTAAAGATGTTATGGAAGCTAATGGAACCCATTATGCCATGATTTCATTCGTTTGTGTGGGTGGGTCTAAGTGCAAACTTTTTGAAAAACCATAAACTAAACATCGATACCCGCATTTTGCTTTTCGTCCACGGTCATTGTGAAAGAAATAACGAGTCCACAGGCAGGTGAAAGATTTTGGCACCGTGCGTGTATCTTTTCAGGATTGGCAATTAAGTAACCTATTGATGTAATATTCTACACATTTTAATATTCTACACATTTTAATATTCTACATTTTGTTTTTGTTTTGTTCAGTTGTTTTATCTGTCCAATTTTCCATCCTTTTTTGTTGTTGTTGCTGTTTTTTTTTTTTTTTTCCTTGAAGAAGATTTTTAACCAAAAGTCGGATTGTCTACCCTTTTCATTTGCATTTTATTATATCGTTTGGGTATTATTTCTTACGCGAGGCTTTGTTGCATGTAACTTTTTCTTTTCGCTGTATTTTGACTTTGCTTCAAGCCCTTGCTGTGACCCCACAGTTTTCTTGTGGTGTTTGTAATATTTCGCCAAGTTCTCACCTAACGGCTTTGATCCTTCAACGTGTCTCTCTTAGGTTTTCTGCCTTGCGCCTGGCGGCATACAGCACTCGGCTCACGGTTCTCACCTTATAGCTCTGCTCTCACAATTCTTGTTGCACAGCAGCTGTCGCATTTCAATTCTCGCCTTGCAGTTCTCGCCTTAAAAGTTCTCGCGTTACATACCGCTCGCGCACTGTCTCTCGCGCCTCATAGTTCTTGCCTTACAACTCTCGCCTTACAGTTCCGGATTGCACTACGACTCTTTCCCTGCAACTCGGGACTTTCTACCCACGTTTTACGACTCTCGCCTTCAAGTTCTCGCACTTCAGCTCCTGCTTGCACCACATAGCTCGTGCCTTCCACCACGTAGCTCGTGCCTTGCTACTCTCAACCTCCTCGGAGAAATCACATGATGTTGTAAGGCTGTAAGTCATAATTATAATGATACGACCCTTCTCCCTGTCATCATATCATGTTTCAGAAAACTGCGGTCCTTTAATTCATTCTATTTGCTTTTCTGCAGTCAATCATAAGCTCAATCTATTTGTTCGTATCTTTTCTGCCTTCTCTCTGTACTTATTCTGTCTGTCTCTCTGTACTTATTCTGTCTGTCTCTCTGACTCCTCCTCACCTCTTCAGTCTGTCCGTGTATGTGTGTGTCCTCCCCTGAACCCATCTACTGTAGGTGTGTACTCGGGCAACAATCGTCCGTTCTTCCCTGTACTTCACAAGTTTTATGACATTTTGAACAATACATTAGCCCTAATCCAATCTAAAGCAGCGGCTCCTAACCTGAAGTAAATATGTCCCCCTCCAACTCCCGGGACTCTACCTACCAAGGGGGGGGGGGTACATTTGTTTATGTCTTTGTGTCAGGAAGTTCGCTGCCCTTGACACTAACACCTCACTTTTCTCGTTATTATTTTCCTTGTCCTTGTTTCTGTGTGTGTTTTTGTGGTAGGGATGAATTTCTTTTTTCCAGAGTTTTTTGCCCCGGGCAGCGGCCTTGTTCGGCCTGCATGGTCTTCTCGTCTCTCAATGCCAAGGTATCCAAAACTAAGTGCTCGATCCTACCTACCATAGGATCAGGGACAGGAATCCCCCCCCCCCCCAAAAAAAATATTCCAACATGCCTGCACCCACTGGGGATCAAATCCTGTACCTTCGGCATGAGATGCGAGCATCTTGCCTCTAGACCAAGGTGTCCCCCCCCCCCCTACCAAAAGGGGTAAATTTGAGGATTCTGGATTTGTGCATCCGTCACGTCGGTTGCTTTATTACGGTAGAAGTGCAAACTGAAATTTGTTGAGCAAAAACCGGGTGGGGATAAATTCACTTTCGAAAAGTCACCTGGGTAAATGGGATGTATAATGTTGGCAACTCCTGATCTAGAGGCTCTCTTCAAATTTACCTGAAGGCTTTTTGTTTCCCCCCCCCCCTTTTTCCCCCTTTTAGTCCCCCCCCCCTCCCTCCCCCCTTCCCTCAACTATGTCCTTACACCAAACGCCCCTTTCAGCCAACGCTGTTGACCACAGAACGACCTCTGTGATTTACACCGTTTGCAAGTTTCTTTGATGTTGTCATCAAGGGCAGATAAGCGATGACCTCGTAAACCCTGAGAACTTAAGGCCCCTTTCTTTAGCTACAGACAAGGCAAAGGGCGCTAACGTTTCATCTTGGAACCAGGGTACGTAAAGGTGTAGGCTGTTGTGGAAACGATGGTTGAAGTCAATGTGTGTCATGACTTTAATGCTGTATCATTAAAATTATTTATTTCGCAGTCTGTTCCCTGGAGGTCTGAAGACAACGAAATAAAAATATATTTCGAGAAGGAGCGAAATGAGATTTTATCAGTAATTTGACGTCAGCAAGATAAAGAGATTAAATATTTGATATTTTCAAGCCAAACACTTTCTCCGACATGGCTTGCACGCAGAATGTTACACAATAATATGAAATGCGACTTAAGAATTCTGTGGAATATAACATAGCTCCCTATGGCATAATGTTATGCAGATCGCCCAATTCCAAGTCACTATGTTGCGCCGAGGAGCACTGCACGTCACAGCACTACACAGCATTGCATTGCGCCCCATCCATAGAAATGAATGTTATTACAGGTACGTAGATCTACGTTCCCCAAGTTTTTTGCACTAGGGGAGGGAATTTTAAAGCCTTTTGTGACCCCAGAGCTAGACAGCTCCTCCAAAAATACTCTTAACAGCAGTCTTAATTAATTAATTAATTATTGTTTCAGATTTTTTTTGTTTCAGATTTTTTTTGTTTCAGATTTTTTTTGTTTCAGATTTTTTTTGTTTCAGATTTTTTTTTGTTTTCCTCCTTTTTTTGTTTTTTTTGTTTTGTTCAAACGGTAGAGGACAGGGTTAGGGATTCGATAAGATTTAGGGTTGAGGATAAGGTCAGGGTTAGGGATTCGATAAGATTTAGGGTTGAGGATAAGGTCAGGGTTAGGGATTCGATAAGATTTAGGGTTGAGGATAAGGTCAGGGTTAGGGATTCGATAAGATTTAGGGTTGAGGATAAGGTCAGGGTTAGGGATTCGATAAGATTTAGGGTTGAGGATAAGGTCAGGGTTAGGGATTCGATAAGATTTAGGGTTGAGGATAAGGTCAGGGTTAGGGATTCGATAAGATTTAGGGTTGAGGATAAGGTCAGGGTTAGGGATTCGATAAGATTTAGGGTTGAGGATAAGGTCAGGGTTAGGGATTCGATAAGATTTAGGGTTGAGGATAAGGTCAGGGTTAGGGATTCGATAAGATTTAGGGTTGAGGATAAGGTCAGGGTTAGGGATAGGTATATATACGTACGCTTCCCTAACGCAAAACGCTTGGAGTGCGTACGTACTTCTAACAATAACTCAAAGAGCTACATTAGAAAAATTATAGAGAAACTGCGCATCTTTTACACGCACTTGAGAAATGGTCACTATGAGGAAGCCTGCGACGCCATATTTGGGGCCGAAATTGGGCGAGGTATTGCATTTGTCATAAAATTAAACATTTAATTTATTGAACTCGGGCCCACTTGACTGGTCAGTTTGATTAGTGAACGCAAGACCAGAGAAGAAACTTTGGAACTTTGCGTCTCGTGGTAGGGTATAGACTACACGACAGGACACGACACAACACGACACGACACGACGCAACACGACACTACAGTACACTACACTACACCACACTACTCTTCTCTACACCACGCTACACTACACTACACTACACTACACTACACTACACTACACTACACTACACTACACTACACTACACTACACTACACTACACTACACTACACTACACCACACTACTCTTCTCTACACCACGCTACACTACACTACACTACACTACACTACACTACACTACACTACACTACACTACACTACACTACACTACACTACAATGCCCTACACTACACTACATCACACTAATATACTCTACACTATACTACACTACACTACCCTACACTACTCTACACTACGTTACGCATACGCTACACTACACTACGCTACTCTACACTACTCTACACTACTCTACACCATAAGGCTTCAAATTCAATACAAGTTCACGTGCTATAACGTTGTAATACAAAATAGTACAATACAATACAATGCTCCATGTGACAGACTGACCCCCACCCTCTCCCCCCTCCTTCCCTAACATCCTCCCACACGTTAAGTCAGTATTGCACATGAAAACCTCCAATCTGACAACATGACAACATTCGGCGGTGAGTAATATTGTCACGCGTGAGCAACTCACACTGTAATTAACGTGATGAAATAGGTTACGGTTGGAGGTTATACTTGTTGTCTATGTTCACGCTGTACTTCACCCATTCAGATTGGCCATCAGATAGACTTGTGGAGAGGTTTGACGTAGGAGATACTGCCACAATTGCTTCAGCCTCTGTTGCCTTTTCTATGCCATTGGGTTCTCTAGCAAGGGTTTCTAGTTATTTCGTACTTTGATCAGTTTTTTTCTTAATATCTATCTATCTATGTATCTATGTATGTATGTATGTATGTATGTATCTATCTATCTATCTATCTATCTATCTATCTATCTATCTATCTATCTATCTATCTATCTATCTATCTATCTATCTATCTATCTATCTATCTATCTATCTATCTATCTATCTATCTATCTATCTATCTATCTATCTATCTATCTATCTATCTATCTATCTATCTTTCTATCCATCTATCTAGCTATCTATTTATCTATCTATCTATCTATCTATCTATCTATCTATCTATCTATCTATCTATCTATCTATCTATCTATCTATCTATCTATCTATCTATCTATCTATCTATCTATCTATCTTTCTCTCTCTCTATCTGTGTGTCTATCTATCTATCTATCTATCTATCTATCTATCTATCTATCTATCTATCTATCTATCTATCTATCTATCTATCTATGATCTATCAATCTGTGTTTCTGTCTGACTGTCTGTCTGTCCGTCTATCTATCTATCTGTCTGTCTGTCTGTCTGCCTGCCTGCCTGCCTGCCTGTCTGTCCGTCCGTCTGTCTGTCTGTCTGTCTATCTATCTGTCTATCTATCTATCTATCTATCTATCTATCTATCTATCTATCTATCTATCTATCTATCTATCTATCTATCTATCTATCTATCTATCTATCTATCTATCTGTCTGTCTATTGTTTTTCACTCTCCACTACCTCATTCCTGCATTCATCTTCAGTGTGTCTATTTTGCTTGTCTTCAACTGTATTTTTTTTTGTCTACCACCCCCCCCCCCCCATACCTATAATTTGTTCTCTCTTACTGCCCAATAAATACTCTCACCCCCTACCTTTCCACATCCCATATACCTACCTATAAAAGACACATTATCGTCTCTCCAGCCTCCTCATTAGTATCAACAAATGTTACTGTATCACTCGCCATGCCCCAGTATACTGTTTTTGTTACGTTATCTTTATTAAAAATAAAAATATAAGAACAACAGGGCGTCATAATTGCTTTTTCCAACGCGAGCCTTGAACATGAGAGCAATAAAGTGCAGCAAATCTGGCCGTCTCGCTCACTCCTACATGCTGTCATCATGGGAGTCGTTCATTGACTGACAGTTCAAGTCAACCCCAGGTCACACTGCAAACCATGCTAAGTTATCTCTGTCTAAAAGTAACAACAACACAACACAACAACAACAACAACAACAACAACAACTATGACGAACGTTGTTATGACTTGTAAATAAATACCATCTGTAGGAGGGGACGAAAATATACCAAATGTTTTCAAAATGAGAAGAATTTAGGATTCACATTTCCTTAAAACAAAAAGGGTAAATATAGGTGTACAATCTTTTTTACAAGTTATGTTCAGGGTGATGAACCCATAAACATTCATATGGGGCAGTTCACAAAGCAAAATTTCTGCCCTGTAAATATAATAGAAGTGAAATGAAAACACAACAACAAAAGATGCTGTTAAATACAATTAAGTCAAAGCTGAGAAGGTCGGTAAAGAGTTAACTGAAATAGATGTAAAAAATACATTGCTTTTGTAGGTGAATAACAAAATTGTAACTTACGGAGAATTATGCACAGAAGAAAGTTATACATACATACGCAAATCTCACGAAATGTATTTATGTGAAGAAAACGGTGTCTTATTATAAGAAAAAAATATATATATTCCCGGGAGTGTTTTTTTTTCATGCAATTTTCGCTCCACTCCTTTGTTTTTCGCTCAACAGCGACAGCTTGGAAGACAGTTTTAAAAACTACAAGTCTGCAATATGTTTAGTCAAGTCTCAGACAGTCTTTTAGAAATGTTTTTATAACGGTAAAATACAAATTTTTTTGGGTGTGCTTTTGATAAGCTCAATGCATGGTCGGCTGCGTTCAATGTGGTGCAATATCCCTGCCTAGAATCGAGTGAATAGTGCCCAATGGGATGCATGAAATCTGAAACAAAAATGTAGAATGAGAGAGAGAGACAGAGAGAGGCCGAGAGAGACAGATAGAGAGAGAGAGGGAGAGAAAGAGAGAGAGAAAGAGAGAGAGAGAGAGAGAGAGAGAGAGCACACACGAGCTAGAATGACTATATTAATGACTAAACCTATATTATCATCTCCTAGCTCATAGAGCGACCATCTTAAACGCCTGCAATTGATCATAAACTGACAGGAGGCAAGCCTTGTCTGTTTCCTATATTATTGTGAAATTATGAAATCACCACCGGAGTGAGACACACTGTCTTGTGCACGTGACCGGTTTCATTGACAAATTGCAATTTCTCACATATTTGCATGTCTCCGGCTGAGCGAGACAACCACTGGCAGGTACGAGCAGGCCTCAGACAGCAGGCCAAAGAAATCTCTTTTCACTAAGGCAAGAGACACACGGGTCGTTTATCATTCATAGTTTAAACTTGATCATTTATCCCCATCGTTTATATATCGTTCAAACATTGCGTCGCTAAATCACCAAAATCGTCTGTCATACTTCTTGTTTGTTCCAACTCCACTTTTTCGACGTTAAACGTTTGCGGCTCTAATATTATGATAAGGGGTTAGAATAAATCGGTACTGTGAAACAGCTTGATAGGTGCCACAACGCATTTTAAACAAGTGTCAAAGTGTGCATATTTTGTTATGTCTCTTCTACGTACTGAAAGGTCTCCAGTTTTTACAAAAAATGGAGATAAAACAAACAAGAAGTGTGGCCGCGAAAGTTCAGTGTGATCAGGCTAGTGATACTCGCAAAAGTTAGTCTAACCACGTACGTGAATTTTTCACAGCTGCACGACAAATAGAAATAAGCTTTCTTTTTTCATGAATGATGGACATTCAGTGCTGAATTTGAAGGAAGATCGAGGAAAGAGTAATATGATGACCTGTCCCGTTATGTGACATGATGTGACCTGCGTTCTTGTTTGTTCCAACTCCATTTTTTGCATAACTGAGAAATTCGATGTTAAACGTTTGGGGCTTGAGTGTTAGGATAAGGAATTAGCTTCAACCGGGACTGTGAAACAGCTCGATAAGTAGTGCCAAAATGTGCATTTGTTATACCTCTTCTGCGCACTAAAAGTTTTCCCGAAAATTTAGATAGATCAAATTAAGAATTAAGATCGTGATGCCATAGTTTACTTTTTCATCGTTGAACGGTGAAGGATGAAGTATGAACGATGGAAGACCTGCGCACCGCTTGGCTAAAGTTTCCTAACTTTGTTTCCTTCCCACCCCTGAACTATCTTTATGTTCATCGATTACCCGCCTCCTTCGTCACCGTAGGGGGTTCATAAAGTCCTGTTCTGGTTCAAGTCTCCCCCCAAGATGGAGGACTCACTTGAGAGAATCTGAATCTAAACCCAGTCCCGAAATCTATTATTATAAGCCAAAAGAATATCCCACAAATGGTCTGGTCACGTGATGGGCGCCTGGCAGCGTGAAATTGAACCAGAGAATATTGTATGTCAACATGGAGAGAGACGACATGTTCAATTGGCCTCTTCAGAGGACAATACAATACAGATGGGCCCTTGTTCAGGGCAGTTATTGTGTCTAATCCGTAACAATGCACGGGCAGGCGTGAGAGCATAGAAATATGACACCTTTTCTGATATAATTTGATTAAAGCCAGTGATCGTTTTTATGTCTTTAACCTCTCCACTGTCACCTCCACGGGGATCTATTGCATGGGTATCGTTGGCCGGGTACATCTTGTCAAAGTCTTGCAGTTGGACAGCCATCTGTCAACGCTGTCTGTCTACGCTACTTTTTAGTCTGAACTCCGTAGGTTACAAGCAATTATACAGTATATGCGCCCACTTATGAGTACTTGTGGCAAAAAATTCCTCAAATAAGACCATCTGTCAAAGTTGTCTACACTAGATATTGTCGTGAGTTCAGGGTGACACAAACTTCATGCCCTGTGTCTTTGTGATTTCCTCACAAACTGAACCTTTGTCCGTGCAACGCCAGCTTAGTTCGTGTGTGTTCCAACTTCACGTTTTGCACAACTGAGAAATTCCGCGTTAAACGTTTGCGGCTTTAGTTATTGTGATAAGGCGTTAGAATAAATCGGAACTGTGAAACAGCTTGATAAGTGTCACAACTCATTTAAACAAGTGTCAAAGTGTCCATTTGTTATACCTCTACTACGTACTAAAAGATCTCTAGTTTTTCAGGAAATGGAGATGAAATAAATAAGAAAAAAGGTCATGAAAAGGCGTTGGTGAAATGCTTAGAATAATTCAACCAGTCGCAAACGGAGTCAAGTCTGTTTCCGGGGCTGATTTGACTCAAAATTGAATTGGCTTTGAATCCACCTGCAAGACAGTCCTGTTTCCATCTGGCCAGTGCGACAGTTCCCGTTGAACCCCTCAGTTCACATCTCCCTCACACTAAATCTAAGACAAAACAGACACCATGTAGCGTATTTACAAGTCAAAGTTTTGTGATGAAAATGAAACAGGAAAAGTATTTGTGTACATACAAAATTCTGTCCATTATGTTAGTACCGTATGAGCAATGACATCAATATCACTTCTTATAGTTTGTTATTATTGAAGTATATACATCGTAGTTTTTTTTTTTTTTTTTTGTTAAGCTCATTATCAGTTTGCAAAATCAGACTCAGAGTCAAGGATCAGCTTTCAGTATGGATGTTAACATTAATCTCTACTTCATTGCAAATTATAGGCAGGCCTCAGTAAAAGGCGATGCACTTAATATCTGTGTCCCCGCAGCGACCAAACATTGATTGCCTTGTTTAAAAATGTATGTAACTAATAAAACATAATTATTTTAAATGCTGGAAGAAACGCGAATAACAAATATTTATGGAGACAAAATGCCTACTAATTAATTAGAAAGTTGTCCATTAATAATAATATTGAATATTGGACACCTTCCAGATGTTCCAGAAATCAAATGCTGGATACCGGAGGATGAACAAATAGAAACCAAAATCCAAACTAATTCTGGGAACGGGTTGAGCCCTGCCAGCCATCTGTATTAGCGACGTTAAACTGCTGTGAAAATGAATCATACATAGATCTATGTACAAAGTTAATTCTCTGATGAGTTCAAGACTTGACTTGAAGAATGCAGTAAGCTTCAGCCACCCACCATTGATGTTTTCATGGAATGGAAAAATGAAGCAGCAAATTCCAGTTAATCTTGGCGATTTTGTCTTGTCCAATCGCTTTCTGTACATGGAACATTGTCTATGGGAAACAACGGGAGGAAGAAATAATCTGAAATAATGGTTTTTATGCCTAAATCAATTGATAACTGAATAAATGAAATAAATGGATAACTAATTTCATTTTTCTCTCACATATACAAAACTAAACAGATGGTTTCATGAATAAATAGCCAGATGCACTCATAAATGAATAAATATATAAGTGAATAGAAAGATAAATAAATGAAAAACTAAAATAAATAAATGAATAAATAAACAAATACATAATTAAATGAATGAATGAATGAATGAATAAATGAATGAATGAATAGATAAGTCAACAAATAACTGAATCCGTAAATAATAAATATATAAATAAATGTATAACAGGCTAACTACATAAATAAATAAGTAATGAATCAATAGAAAATAAATGATTAAATAAGCAAATGAATAATTGAATAGACAAGTGAAAAAAAAAATTATCAATCAATCAATCAATAAGTAATAAATAAACGAATCAACAAATAAAAGAACAAACAAATAAATAAATATATAAATAAATAGATCACTGAATGGGTGAATGAATGAATGAGTTTTTGAACAAATGAATGAATGAAATAATAAATCAAGAAGTAAAAAATAAATACATAAATGTATGAATAAAAAAATCTGCATGTAAATCTAAATAAAAACATAGAGAAGTGAACGAATGAACATATAAATTGACAAATACAAGACCCATAAATAAAGTTAGAACTGAGTGAATATGAAAAGAAACGCGGCCACACGCGAATAAGAGAATATAAGTTAAAATATAATACATGACATAGATAGGTCGATCGATGAAACAAGCCATTAATACTGCCATTCTCTTTGTGGACATAATGTACAGTACTTGTGGTAGAGGTTCAGTTCAGCACAGGAAGCTGTTGCCTACAGCACAACAATAGGAGAGATATCTTATATGATGATATGATTTATATAGAAAGTCCTAAGGTGCTAATTTTGCCCTGAACACGGTATTGTGTGGTCTGGGGAGTTATAGTTTCCTGGGATTTTGATAGATAGATAGATAGATAGATAGATAGATAGATAGATAGATAGATAGATAGATAGATAGATAGATAGATAGATAGATAGATAGATAGATAGATAGATAGATAGATAGATAGATAGATAGATAGATAGATAGATAGATAGAACGAAGGGCAGGCGGTGGGTTGACTGAGTAACTGAGCGAGTGAGTACATGAAACACCGAGCATGCATCCCAGTATCCATCAATGAAAACTAAATACACTTTTCCTCACATTAACAGTTGCACGTTAGTGTCGTTTAAATGCATGGCCCGACAGATCCAGGGAGTGAGAAAAAAAAATATGAATGCGCGGAAGTGTGAGAAAGAATAACAAAGCAAATGAAAACAACAACAACAACAACAACGTCATTGTCACGACTGGAAAATCTACCCCTCCCCTTCCTCAACCCCCCCCCCCCCAAAAAATACAACAACAACTCTCACTTACCCATCTCCACTCACACACAATTACCAGCGCATCCCTGTCACATGAACCAGAAGAACGTGTTGAATACGAGACAAGGGCGAGCGCAATGACTGCTCACTTACAGCACGGCCATGCCTGTCCGCCACCCGGCCGTGTGAGTGACACTTTTAGAGGGGTCACGTGACGCTAGTAACACTCGGCCGAGCCTGACTTTCATTAGCTCAGCTATCTTGTCATCGTTGTCATCATTTTTATCATCACCATCGTCACGGCCAACGCTGGCGTTGATCGCTAAAGTGGTAGAAGAGCATACGGGCAACTAACGTTGGCAGTCCGCAACTAATCAGGCCGTGGAAACTGGAGAATAATTACACAGAAGCTGATATATCTGTTATTGGTCTGTAACTATTGTTGTAATGTATGTCAAAATAAACAAAATAATACGTCTTTATAAGGACAATGTGATTATTCTATTGTCATAGACTTTTCTCACAGTGCAGATAAAAAACATAATTATACCAATCATTCCTTAACAAAAGGGTATACTTTTTCGGTACTAATACTCATCATTCCCTGTTTACATTCGTTTCTTTGTATTGATAAAGGGAAATGTTAATAATGTTCTGAATTCTTGCTAACGACATAATGTTTGGAGATTTCAGAGAAATAAGAGGGATTGGGAGACAACGATAGAAAATGAGATAAGATAGGAACCAATTTATTACCGCATGAAGGAAATCACTGTCAGGGGGGCCTTTAGAACACATACATGGTACACACATCGAATTCATCATTACACAAACAGATCATAACTCATAACTGGCACATTACATGAAGTATCATAGCATGGAACCTCAGTCAAAGATAGCAGACATTTAGCCATCATGTCTTGAAGAGGGCAAACACGACCTTCTGTATCTTTCTCCGTTGGTTTCGATGTGTATTAACTCTGTTGCTCTTGGATGATCTAGAAATTTCATGAAACGGGACGGTGGCTGTCATTTCAAGCGGATTTAAATTTCTTTACACAAGCATTTCAGTAGTTGGCCACAACTGAAAAATGAAGTGTAATCTCGGGCTCATTACACTTTTTTTACTATTTGGTGAGCACCCAATTAGGGAATGGGTTTAAATTAACCTGTGTAATGTAGTTACCTAGAAAAAGATGTGTAGAAGACGCGAAAGAAACAACTGAAATAATCAAACCTACCCATGGCAGACTCTTCCTATCAGGTTCACGTCTCAAAATTGCTTCACTTTTACAGAGTGCCGAAAAATAAATTGTAAGCACATTTTGAATATTTGATACTGCAATGTCAATTAAAATATATCCAAGATTTCTACTGAACACTAAAGAGAACAAATGTGTCATTATTTGAGTTGTGCCATGTGTTTAGCTGATGGCCATTATGGGCCAGACACTTACGACAATACACTTCAGTAGAGTTGTAAACAATATTGAACAGTTCGTTTATGTATAAACATTTTTGAGACATCCTCGGCCTGTCTTTTTACACAATGTTTTGGAATGAGGTTTTTTTCTACTGTTCCGGCGTTGGGCGTTTTGTGCTCAAGATCATGGTGCTGTAAGTATAATGTTATTGTCACATAGTACTACTAAAAACGTTGAGGATGAAAATAACATGTGGTCTATCTTGTTTTGTGTATATTCCAGGCAGTATGCCGACCCAGACCATGCAGAGCAAGGAGCTATGCTCAGGCTGCCAGAGCCCTATTGAAGACCGCTATCTGCTCAAGGTCATGAACCAGTCCTGGCATGAGACATGCCTACAGTGCGCCCTCTGTCGCGTGCCGCTCACGGGATCCTGCTTTTCACGTGACCGGAAGTTGTACTGCAAGCATGACTACGACAAGTGAGCCTCCCTCCCCCCCCCCCCCCTCTCCATTTTCTTTCCTTTCTGTCACTTCTCTCTGGTCTTTACTCTATTTCTATTTCACACATTCTGGCCATATTTACTCCTTGTCTGCCTGTTTTGTTTGGAAGTATTGAGTATCTGTCTATCTATCTGCCTCTTTGCCTGCTTAGTGTATCAGCTGCCATACCTTAAGAGGTCCACTCACGGGAGCAATTGACACCGGCACCAAACGATAGATCTTGGTCGGTAGAAGACTGATATAATGTGATAGCAGTCTCAGATCGGTAGCTTTGAGAAGTTATTAAGGGTCAAAGCTGGCAAAAATTGTATATTATATTATGTCTTTGCCAGTTCGATCCACCATACTTGTCTGTGTTTGCGATTTCGTGCGATGCTTTTCATTATTTCTGTCTTTATTTTATTTGTGTCCATTTTACACGTTCTTCTACCGCTGTTCACGTTTTCCTCCTTTTTCTGTATCATTTTCCCTGCTTTGCTGAGTTTCTCTTTCGCCTTTTCTCTTTTTTCTCTTCCATTGTTATGCGCCTTTGCATGTAATTACCTGGCATGTTCGGGTAAATTTTGGAAAAGTCATCAGACTCTTATTTTTACTATAATGCGATCTTAGTTCTTGTTTGTTCTATCTCCATTTTCTGGAAAAAAAAAAACAAACAAAAAACTGGAGATCTTTTAGTATGTAGAAGAGTTATAACAAATGCACAACTTGACACTTGTTTAAAATACATTGTGGCACCTATCAAGCTGTTTCATAGTTCTGATTTATTCCAACTCTTTATCATAACACAAAAGCCGCAAACGTTTAACGTCGAATTTCGCAGTTGTTAAAAAAAAAAAGTGGAGTTGGAACAAGTAAGAACTGAGGCTGCGATAAGCGGGTCTCGCTGTACTACTCCGTTATAGGAGAACGTCCTACCATTCTTCTAGTCTTATATCTGTCTCACACTTGTCTCCATCTGTGTCATTGTCTGTCTTTCCCCTCTCACACCCCGCTCATCCCCGCCACCAATTTATCTCCTGAACCCTCCCGACTCCTGGTAATATTGCATCAATTTTACAACTCTCATTTTCTGTCTCTACGCCTGTAAATTTCTTTCTAAACCTCATTGACCATTAACCATTTCTTCTCTTCAGCTTTCAATAATTTGCCAATTTCTAGCTGTCCGCTCCCTCTCCTCCCTGTTCACTCTCTTTATGTCGTCACATATTTTAACCCTCACACCACGAGATATTAGCCTCCCGACTTGCAAATGACTTCCGAACGAATTCAATAAATTCTGCCCAGACTCTGGGCACGAGACGCTCAAACGGGCCCGTGGCTTCTTTGAAGTCAATCGGAAAACCCCGATCACATTGCGCATCTCCGCGCGCTTAACGACCGTGCCTAATGGCATAATGGCTGCCAATCCGTTATGGCGCCGCTGATAGCCGGCCAAAATATTGCTTTTGTCCTTCGCCGCTCAAGACAATGAGAATATTGCTGCAGTTCTGGCCCTTTCTCCGAGTTTTCGCACGAGTTAGTTTCTCCTTTTCATCCCCGTCTCCAGCATCGTTGCTACCCTCAGCGAACTTCCCCTTAGCATTGTTTTTAGATTTCATCTTCAACCGAACGCCGTTCTCCATTCCCCACTTTCTCCACCCCTGACCAGTTTCAGCTCATGTTCACAATCTCTCTTGCTTTTGTTAATAAGTTTCGTTCCGTGTAATACCAGGCAAATACTCATAGTTTTTACATTTCTTTCATCGCTTTTTGTTTCTGGTTAAATTCTCCAGCCGCTGGTGCTAATGTAATTTGTCAATCTTATTCTGTCATCACTGGCGCTTATTCCCCTGGGTTTTTACAGATTACTTCGCGAAGTTTGAAAACACAAACGATGACAGCTCACAGAAAACGATGTTCTGCACTTGACATTGAAAGAGCTTCATATATTGTTGCATAAAGAGATGATCTTATGGGCCTTTTTGCAAACCGGAAAGCATCAGCACCATTAACAATTGGTTTGTTTCACTTATGGCCATCTAAATTTTGAGGTGGACCACTTCCCAGTGCACGGTGGCCGAGCATGCGCACTTAGAACGATTTATTTTTTGGCATAGCAACTGAGCATTTCAACTCGCAAAGATTGGCTGTAATCCAAAAAGATGAATTGAAAGGCCCCGAAGGAAGAAACATAGTATTATATAGCCTTGGAATTTTTGACGAAAAGTGAAGTAGAATCGAAGTTCTGTGACGTCAAGTGGAACGAACCAATCGCAGCGCTTATCAATAGTGGTAGATTTTAGGACAACAGCAACAACTACAGAAAATTGGCTGAGAACAATGTCAACAAAAAGATAAGGCATGAGTAAAAACATTCCCTCTGTCCTCCAATTCCATTCGTGTTCTCTATGTGTGGCTTTCAGTGCTCACCAGAAAAAGTATGGCTCCTGTAAATATAACAATTAGAATCCCCACGATTCAACTTTTGACCGGCCGTGTAATTTCTTTCTCCACTTCTCCCCTTCTCTTCATTGTACCCTGACACACACCTACACGGAAAATGTTTGTTACATGCATACCCTTTTAAGGAAGTAATTTGTGGGCCTAAAATGTTTACCGCTCATTCGGTTGCCATTCAACATTGGTATGTTTACTTTACTTTGTTCATAAACTTTTTCTTTTAAACTAAAAATCATTTTATCCTCCTCTCCCTCCCTATTTGTTTTTCTTTATTCTCTCCATCTTTTAGAACGTTTCCCTCACTCTTTATTCTCTCCATCTTTTAGAACTTTTCCCTCACTCTTTATTCTCTCCATATTTTAGAACTTTTCCGTCACTCTTTATTCTCTCCATCTTTTAGAACTTTTCCCTCACTCTTTATTCTCTCCATCTTTTAGAACTTTTCCCTCACTCTTTATTCTCTCCATCTTTTAGAACTTTTCCCTCACTCTTTATTCTCTCCATCTTTTAGAACTTTTCCCTCACTCTTTATTCTCTCCATCTTTTAGAACTTTTCCCTCACTCTTTATTCTCTCCATCTTTTAGAACTTTTCCCTCACTCTTTATTCTCTCCATCTTTTAGAACTTTTCCCTCACTCTTTATTCTCTCCATCTTTTAGAACTTTTCCCTCACTCTTTATTCTCTCCATCTTTTAGAACTTTTCCCTCACTCTTTATTCTCTCCATCTTTTAGAACTTTTCCCTCACTCTTTATTCTCTCCATCTTTTAGAACTTTTCCCTCACTCTTTATTCTCTCCATCTTTTAGAACTTTTCCCTCACTCTTTATCCCCAGCTGCCTCCTCTCCCCCCCTCCTTCTACTCCCAGTCGTTGATTTTTTTTTTGTTTTTTTATTTTTCTAGTTTCCCAGGCCGGGTCTAAATGCCGCGGTCCCCAAAGTTACATAAACACCGTTTATCGCTAAGTTGACTCGCTCAATAGCAGTGCGAGGCGGCGCATTCAACGCGCTGGGAGATGCGCTCTCACTAGTCAATAACGGTGTAG
>OZ007577.1:51091382-51148882 GCA_963931925.1 Onchidella celtica | reverse complement strand
AGGAGAAACAGATTCTATGATCACTAACCATGAGCGGTGATAAAAGGGAAATGTGAGATGTAGCTAAAAGAAGATGTTGCCACGCCCACTGGTCATCGGAAATTTCTTCAGAAGGTTTTAGTTAGGGGCTCGTAGACAGAGGAATAGGTGGGAAGACAATATCACAGAATGGACGAGCTTGAGGTTGAGCGATACAATCAGGAGGTCAGAAAACCAAGAGGATTGGAGGATGCTGGTTGCCAGATCACCTGTGGCGTCCCAAACTGTCCACAAGACAACGGAGAGAGAGAGAGAGAGAGAGAGAGAGAGAGAGAGAGAGAGAGAGAGAGAGAGAGAGAGAGAGAGAGAGAGAGAGAGAGAGAGAGAGAATCTAATTACAAAGCCCAAGAACGAAAATTCTGAGTTGTGTTCGATGTTCTTCGGTAGCTTACTTTGCAAACTATCACCGTCTCATAACATTAGCTTTCTCAGAGAAAAATGAATAGTGAAGAAATATGTAGACATCAGAATATTTGGCAATGAACGAGCTAAATTCTAATTTGCTCGCCGAGGATGTTTGAGCGTGTTGATGATGAAAATTCAAAACTGATTTTTACGTATGCTTACAATGTGCACGATCTGGACTCATCACATTTTAACCCACCGGTTTGGTGAAAATATCGCTGTTTCTGCGCATTAAACATTGGTGGGCGATTCTGAACCTCTCATTTCTGAACACAGCTGGGAGTAAGTTTAACCTTTAATGCAACGACCACAATATGGAATACCCCATATTTATGAAGTAAAATGAAATTTCAGTAAGATGTGTAGTCCAACAATGTTGAAGACCAGTAGGAAAAGTTGGGGGAAAAGGGAACACAGTGATTGGCTAGCTAGGAGAGGAGGAGCCAGTGCCTGTCCCCCCATTGGCTGGTCTTCTGGTAATCATTGCTGTGTTACAGGAATCGGCGGCCACAAACTTTGGCATGGGATGGAATGCTGTGTACTACGTCAAAGGCGAACTAACCACGTGATTGTGGGGTTTTTCCCGTCGGGACTGGGGGAGAGGGGTGGGATGGGGGGAAGGGAGGGGGGTGTTTCCCGCCACCTTTACCATGTCCCCTTTATGTTGATGCTTGTGTGTTGGTATGTCTGTATGTCTGTATGCAGAAACCATTCTTCCTAGATATTTTGGCAATTTGACGTTGATAATCACAAGTGCTGCCAAATGTCACAATTTCCATGTTGATGGACGTTTGTGGTTGGATGTCCCCCTGTCCTATCATCGCTGTTCTATTCCTGTCCATCGTCTTGATTTTGTCCTAGCACAATGTGAGCATTACCGTGTCGCCGCACTTTCTTCACACTCAGACTCAAAAACTCCATGTTGGTGTGTAGTTGTTGTGTCATACAGTGCCGAGCACTTTGGAAACCGAGTCAAAATGTGACAGAAAAGAAAAAGTTGTATGTAGCAAAGCCTCGGGGTAAGAAATAATACCGAAAAGATGCAATAGAAGGCAAAGAAAAAGGGACGACAAATCCAGTTTTCGTTTATAAACTTTCTGCAGGAAAAAAAAAAAAACAAGAAAAAAAAAAGCCCACAAAAAAATGGAAGAAATACATTTTTTTTTTCCTTTTGCCATAATTATTTTGACTTTGCGTGAAGCCTTGCTGCGACTCCACATGTTTTCTGTGGTTTGTATACTATAGGATGTCCCTAAAGTCTGGACACATAGGCATAAAGAGTAAATGTACTCAAATACTCAAATTGACGGCAGTGTGGAGTTATTGCATCGAGTTCGCGTGAATCCTGCAAAGCGCAATATTTGGTCACTTTGGTAACCGAGATTCTGAGCCATATGATAAATGACTTCAGAACTGACCCACAATCCAGGGTTCTGGCACTGAAAGACACTTGCGATTTCTTGAGACGATATCGTGGCTGCCACATAGTAGAGAAACCATTTATTCCAGATTTCGAGAGACACACACGAGAGGTCTCTCAGATGTTATTCAGATCGGTATTGGAGTTACCAGAACACTTGCACTGGTTCAGGTGAGTCATGAGTGAGTTATGCGATGATTTTCGTTGGTGATACATGTACATGCAGTCAAGGGCTGAAACATACTGTCTTTTTTGACGGGGGTTCTCTTCCCCAGAAGCTCTCCTGTAGTTCAGCTCTACCACCATTTTGAGTTCGTAATGATATTGTCGAGAAGGGTGTACTAACCAAATGCTTTTTGTACTCTTTTCTCTCTCACTCTCACTCACTCTCTCCCGTCTCTCTCTCTCTCTCTCTCTCTCTCTCTCTCACCCTCTCTCTCTTTCTCTTCCTTTCCTCTCTCTATTTCTCTCACTCTCTCTCCCTATCCTCTTTTTATTTCTCTCTCTCTCCCTCTTCTCTCTCTCTTTCTCTCAACACCTACATGCACAAACACAGAGTATACGCATGTTCTATCTATCTATCTATCTATCTATCTATCTATCTATCTATCTATCTATCTATCTATCTATCTATCTATCTATCTATCTATCTATCTATCTATCTATCTATCTATCTATCTATCTATCTATCTATCTATCTATCTATCTGTCTGTCTGTCTGTCTGTGTGTCTATTGCCAAATTACAGGTTTATGTTCCCAACCTACGGAGGACACAAAAAGGCCCCCCCCCCCCCTCAACAACAACAACAACCAAACCAACCCTAAACTTCAGGTGTCTCTGTCCGCTCTATGCCATGTCCGGTCACCTGACAGAACCACACAAGGAAACGGAAGTGCTGCGCTCTCCATGTTGCAGAGATAAGATTGTTGTCCTAAGTTGCGCTGATCCTAGCGACTACCAGACCCCCGTTGTTAAGTTGTACAGTCAAACACTTGTTGTTCACACCATCCAGCGCTTCCATGGGCACAGATAGAAAACTCACAGTGACAAATTCAAGATGACCTTTACTGATAAACACTTTCTTTTCGCCAAATCAGGAGCAACTAGAACAAGGTTGAAGATAGTTTTTTGCTTTACTTTATTTAGTCATACGAAAATCACGTTTTTTTGTTTTTTTTTAGATATTACTGGTTAATTGCTGCGCTTACCAAATCTCTCTGTCTCTGTCTCTATCTCTCTTTGTGTCTCTTTCTCTGTGTCTCTTTCTCTCTCACTCCCTCTTTCTCTCTATCTAGGGCCCACAAGTGACCTTTATCGTGCCGACGCACCAAAAAACCCAAACTCCAAATCTCTATGCCTCTCTCTCTCTCTCTTTCTCTCATTCCCCATCTCTCTCTCTCTCTCTTCCTCTCTCTCTCTGCCCTGGCTGTCTCTCTCTCTTTGTCTGTCTCACTCTTTTCTTTCTGTCACTATCTCTCTGTCACTCTCTCTCTGTCACACACTCTCTCTGTCACTCTCTCTCTGTCACACACCCTCTCTGTCACACACTCTCTCTGTCACACACTCTCTCTGTCACTCTCTCTCTGTCACTCTCTCTCTATCAAACACTCTCTCTGTCACACACTCTCTCTGTCACACACTCTCTCTGTCACACACTATCTCTGTCACACACTCTCTCTGTCAAACTCTCTCTCTGTCACACACTCTCTCTGTCACACACTCTCTCTGTCACACTCTCTCTCTGTCACACACTCTCTCTGTCACACACACTCTCTCTGTCACACACTATCTCTGTTACTCTCTCTCTGTCACACACTCTCTCTGTCACACACTCTCTATGTCACATACTCTCTAAGTCACACACTCTCTCTGTCACTCTCTCTCTGTTACTCTCTCTCTGTCACACACTCTCTCTGTCACACACTCTCTCTGTCACATACTCTCTCTGTCACACACTCTCTCTGTCACTCTCTCTCTGTCACATACTCTATCTGTCACACATTCTCTCTGTCACACACTCTCTCTGTCACACACTCTCTCTGTCACTCTCTCTCTGTCACACACTCTCTCTGTCACACACTCTCTCTGTCACACACTCTCTCTGTCACTCTCTCTCTGTTACTCTCTCTCTGTCACACACTCTCTCTGTCACACATTCTCTCTGTCACACACTCTCTGTCACACACTCTCTCTGTCACACACTCTCTCTGTCACACAACTCTCTGTCACACACTCTCTCTGTCACACACTCTCTCTGTCACATACTCTGTCACACACTCTCTCTGTCACACACTCTCTCTGTCACAAACACTCTCTGTCACACACTCTCTCTGTCACACACTCTCTCTGTCACACACTCTCTCTGTCACACACTCTCTCTGTCACTCTGTCTCTGTCACACACTCTCTCTGTCACACACTCTCTCTGTCGGACACTCTCTCTGTCACTCTCTCTCTGTCACACACACTCTCTGTCACACACTCTCTCTGTCACACTCTCTCTCTGTCACTCTCTCTCTGTCACTCTCTCTCTGTCACTCTCTCTCTGTCACTCTCTCTCTGTCACACACTCTCTCTGTCACACACTCTCTCTGTCACACATTCTCTGTGTCACACACTCTCTCTGTCACACACTCTCTCTGTCACACATTCTCTCTGTCACACATTCTGTCTTTCACACACTCTCTCTGTCATACTCACTCTCTGTCACACACTCTCTCTGTCACACACTCTCTCTGTCACACTCTCTCTCTGTCACACACTCTCTCTGTCACACTCTCTCTGTGTCACACTCTCTCTGTGTCACACTCTCTCTCTGTCACACTCTCTCTCTGTCACACACTCTCTCTGTCACACTCTCTCTGTGTCACACTCTCTCTCTGTCACACACTCTCTCTCTGTCACACTCTCTCTCTGTCACACACTCTCTCTGTCACACACTCTCTCTGTCACTCTCTCTCTCTGTCACACACTCTCTCTGTCACACACTCTCTCTGTTACACACTCTCTCTGTCACACATTCTTTCTGTCACACACTGTCTCTGTCACACACTCTCTCTGTCACACACTCTCTCTGTCACACACTCTCTCTGTCACACACTCTCTCTGTCACACTCTCTCTGTCACACACTCTCTCTGTCACACACTCTCTCTGTCACACTCTCTCTGTCACACTCTCTCTGTCACACTCTCTCTGTCACACACTCTCTCTGTCACACACTCTCTCTGTCACACTCTCTCTGTCACACATTCTCTCTGTCACACACTCTCTCTGTCACACACTCTCTCTCTGTCACACACTCTCTCTGTCACACTCTCTCTGTCACACACTCTCTCTGTCACACTCTCTCTGTCACACACTCTCTCTGTCACACTCTCTCTGTCACACTCTCTCTGTCACACTCTCTCTGTCACACACTCTCTCTGTCATACTCTCTCTGTCACACTCTGTCTGTCACACTCTCTCTGTCACACACTCTCTCTGTCACACACTCTCTCTGTCACACTCTCTCTCTGTCACACACTCTCTCTGTCACACTCTCTCTGTCACACTCTCTCTGTCACACACTCTCTCTGTCACACACTCTCTCTGTCACACACTCTCTCTGTCACACTCTCTCTGTCACACACTCTGTCTGTCACACTCTCTCTCTGTCACACACTCTCTCTGTCACACTCTCTCTCCGCGGTCTCCGCCCTCCAATTTTCTTTTTTCTTTTTATTTCTAGGTCACTCACTCAATCGTATCTGAGTTTAATAGCCTTTTTTTGGGTCATTTAATCACAGAATTGATCTTTTGGGGGTGAACGTTGGAAAAAATGTACAGTGCGCAACTTTTCGCGACTTAACGTGAAACAAAACCAGTTGCAACATTGCACATGATAATTAATTTCATTAATATAATGATGTAAGATAAGCTGTCTTGAAAATCCGGGGGAGAAAAAATCTGCGCTCTGCTGAATCTGAATTCAACTGGCATCCCTACGTCAATCCGACGTAGATTTGTATAGGATTTCCGTAAGCTTGGTAGGATTACTATCGGGGCGGGGTTCCTACATCAAAACGACTTTGGCACAATGTCGTAACTAGCGGATATATCCTCGGAGCTGCGTCATTCCTATGTGCAGATTTGACGACAATCCTACACGTTGCATTTCAGTTAGGGTTGATAGCTGTGAGATTTGCTGTTCGGAGGTGGTAATATCAGCTTAGGTCTTTGGGCTCAGTGGTCTAGTTTTCTAGGTCTTTATTTTAGGAGGTTTCGCTGCCCTTGGCTTTTACACCCCACTTTCCGAGTTTTTATTTTTCGTATTCTTATTCCTGAGTATTTTTGTGACAGGGATTAGTTTTTTTTTTCAGAAATTTGCCCTGGCAGTGGTCTTGTTCGGCCTGCTCTTCTCGACTTTCAACTGCCGGGGTATCTTTAACGTGTGCAACCTACACACTGGACCCCTGAGTTTTCGTCCTTATACGAGAAGACTAGGTGCTCCATCCTACCTACTATAGGATTCGAACAGGAATTCTCAACCCCCCCCCCCCCCCAAAAAAATCCAACATGCCTGCACTGACCGGGGATCGAACGCGGTACCTTCGGCGTGAGAGGCGAGCAGCTTGCCTCTAGACTAACATGTCCCCTTGATGTTTCAGTAGAAAGTGTAGTTTCATAGTGACAGAGGTATACCCAGTGCTGCAGCAGGGGAACTCTAGCAGTGTATCAGGGAGAGATCTTTTGCTTTACACACACTCCAAGACTATCACGGACTGGCATACAATGCTGTGACCTCCCACAGGAAAATAAAGACAAAGTTCCCTGTGTAATGAGCCTGTCACAGGGGCGTGAACAAACATATGTACAAAAAATGTTTCGAAGATTGGAATGATTCGTGATAATCTATCTATCTATCTATCTATCTATCTATCTATCTATCTATCTATCTATCTATCTATCTATCTATCTATCTATCTATCTATCTATCTATCTATCTATCTATCTATCTATCTATCTATCTATCTATCTATCTATCTATCTATTTATGCCTGGCTCTCAGTCTATCCGTCTATATTTCTGTATCTATCTGCGTGTTTGTGTATCTACATAACACCTGAAAATGTCGTGACCGGTCTGTGTCAAGAACAGATTAAGTTCATAAATGCCGTGCTAGGTCACGAGTGCATGAGTTAATTTTTTACGATGTTGTTGATTAGATCCAGCGTAATTTGTCCTTGAGCTGTTCTCGTGAACAGTTTGTTTTGAAACATTTTTTTTCCTTGCAAATGTTTAAGGAATATGTGTAGGTAAACTAGGGATGGCAGAATATCTCCAGTTCGGGAGTAATAGCATTGTTAGAGTGTGTGAGGTGGTTGTAATTGATTTTGACATTCAGTAGTTCGTGAAAGCACGAATTGTGCTGAGTCAAGTTAGTAAGATTTTTGGATTTAATTGTTATTAACCTATTTAGAAGACGACCTTGTCTGTCTTAGTGCAAGGCCGTAACCGACTTATACAATAGAATAAATTATACTGCGAGCTCAGCTCGGAGCTGACCGCACCAATGAAATCTAGGGATTTGGACGGTAGTTGCAGGTGGCTAGACAGTATAAAAGTCAGCCCAGACATATATCCTGGACTCCATACAGAAAACTCCAATCTGTGCAGGCGTCGGCACGATTCTGCCTGAAGAATCATAAAGCGTTGTACGACTTCATGTCTAGTTCACTATAGACATTTGAGATGAATCCATATGCATGAATGAGATATGCCCACCGCTATTGTCCATCGTTCCCTGGCCTCTAACACCAGGGACTAATCGTAAGTGTTTGTCTATTGATGACTCAACCATGAACGAGGACCTGAACATAAGTTATCCAGTAGGACAGGATTGCCGCATATACTAGGAGTGCTACCCAAGGATGCAAGATAAAGATATATATAGACTTGCAACTAGTATGAATGTATGGCATACACATCTGTGAATTGTGATTGATTTGTCTGGATGAGGCTGGGCATTGCCAGCCCATCCTAGAGTAGACCTCTAGACTTAACTACGTCAGTTTGTATTGACGGGCTCGATTATTATAAGCGTTAGGCACAAATGGCTGAGATGACATTGTCGCCAGAGACCATATTAGTGTATTGATTGATATATAGTAGGCAGATCAGATCTGAGATCTATATAATTAGTACTTAGATTGTTAGTGAGTCAGAAGTATAATAATATTATAGGAATCTAGAGTAGAATTCTAGTGAGGTTTTATTGAATTTGGATTATTTGGATTTGATGCTGCTGATGTTGTCTTTACTATATAATAGATCTAGACAAAATTGTTAGGGTAATTAATGTAATTAAATTTGTGGCCCTGCAGGTCTGTTTATGAAACTTATTCAGATTGTTCTTAGTGTGTGGCATGGTACGAAAGTTTAGATATTAAATACCTCTCGATTTAAATGCAGTCATAATACCATCATTGAGAAGACCCCTTCGTAACACTGGAGGGGATTATCACCCCTTTCAACATCGTAACATTAGAGGGCACATCCTTCCCCATATAACCTAAGTCATAATAACTCGAGGGGACTTTAGTCGAGCCTCGTAACAGTCAAAAATTATGAAAATCAACGGAATGAGAAGAAAAGGGTGCCCCATTCTTGAATCGCTCCAATGTGATGCGTTTCGCTACGCCCGGCGTAGGATCTGTGTCTTTATGCCGCGGTTTCTTTGATTCAGCACGCTAAACTTTCCCCTGCGCTTCGCACGGCTTTTGTACGCCCGCACTGAAAAGATTTCTCCGCTGAACTGCGCGTCCAACAAAAGGCAAGTGGTCCGAATAAAGTTGTTTGCAAGCGGCTGTAGCACTGTGTGAAATATGCATGGAAAATCAGCGTGAAAGACTGAGCATAAAAAGATTGAGAGAACTCACTCACTCGCCCCGGGATTAGTCTCCCTTGACTTAAGAGCTCTTTTGTTGCTGAAGGTTGGCAAGATCGGCCAGCTCCAAACTTTAATTTAAGGTATCGGCCATCGATTCTCGACCAGGTGGTCGGCAAAAACAACAAACCACAACAATGCAGTGAAAAGCGTCGTAGGTCCTGACTTTCTGCGTACACGCTGGGATTTGGTGGAGTGGTTGGGTTAGAATTTTATGTCTGTCTGTCTGTCTACATATAGATGTTTTGTCTGTCTATCTGTCTGTCATCCTCTATTCCCCCCTCAGTCACTCGTTCTCTCGTTCTTTCTCTATCTATCTAATTACCTGTCTGTTACCCTCTCTCTTCCACTCTCTCTCTCTCCCTCTACCTGTCTGTCTATCTGTCTAAGTATTTGTCTCTTTGTCCTTCTCTCTTCCCCTCTCAGTCTCTCTCTCTCTCTCTCTTTCTCTCTCTCCCTCTGTCTCTGTGTCTGTCTGTCTCTTTCTCTCTCTCTCTATCTCTCTGGGATGAAAAAGAACAACTGAACGGGAAACCTGTATTCAGAATGAAAAACTACGGAAAAAAAAAACTTTTGAAGGAAAGAGTGAAGAGAGAAGAAGGAAGAAGCAAAGAAACCCGAAAGTGAAAGACACAAGAGAGATATAAAGAAGTTTGTATGTGAGCATGCAGGCGTGATGGCTTACACCAAATCCTCATTGACGACATCGACTCACGGGGATGTTACTGAGCGTAGATTGGAAGGGCGGGTTCTGTGGGAGCAAAGCAAAGTACATCTGTGTGTGTGTTTGTGTCGCTGTAGTCTCTCTCTGTGTGTGTGTGTATGTGTAGAGAGGGGGAAGAGGGTGAGAAGGAGTTGAAGCCGCCAGGGAGAGGTGGCGGCACTAGGGCAGAGGTAGCTGGGTACAGGCATTGTTGACAAACTCTAGCGGGGGGGAGACGCAGGGACAAAAAACCCAGCGGAACTGAGAAACACGGGATGTACTAGAAGGACTTAACTACAATATTTTGCTAATAATGAAATCTCTGATATAACTTTCTGAGGGGCTATGGCAGAGGAAGGTAACCCCTCGCCTGTGTCAACCCTCCCATAGAGATTAACGGAAATATATAACGTAAAAAAAAATAATCCATAATACAAGAGCTTAAGTTTTACAGTGAATATCGTTTTAATTTCTTTTTAGCAACTCTGCGGTTAATACATATCAGCGCTACAAGTTCCTAGCATATAAGCATCCTTTTCATAAGTTTGTTGAGATTCAATGCTACATGATTGATTAAAATTTGCCGAAAGGGCTTACCTTTGTCAGCTTACAAGACATGAGTGCGTATGGAAAATCGCTGCAGATTTAAACACGGAGCAGATGGTGTCTTCTTTCTTTCTGTCCTTTTCTCTCTCTCACTCTTTCTCTTTCCCTCTCTGTCTTTCTTTCTTTCTTTAAAAAAAAGAAAAAAGATATCTATTTCTCCTATATGCATTCCAAAACCCCGAATGTGCCGAAAGAAAAAAAAATCGTTTCAATCTGACAAAAAGTATGTTTCTGCCGAATTGCATCTAATTAAAAAATTAACGAAATACCTGACAACTGCAGTTGGCTTGAGTTTAATAAATAAATAAATAAATAAATAAATAAATAAAGTAATTAATTAATTAATGAATAAATAAATAAATAAATAAATAAATAAATAAATAAATAAATAAATAAATAAATAAATAAATAAATGAATGAATAAATAAATAAATATATATATAAATAAAGTATTTCGTTGAAAATAATTTACTGATGGGTTTTGCAACGTATACACAGAAATGCATCAATCTACTTAGCTCATGGAATAGCAAACATTTGACAACGGGAAGGATTCAACATCTCCTGTCCTCTCCTGCCTTATGCTGAAAATCCACCTTATCTGAGGTGAGCAGAATCCAAGCACGTATTTGCTTAAGACCAAACCAAAATGAAACACTCAGTGGATTTCTTATTTACTCCATTTACAAATTGTGCATAATAATGGCTGTATCGTTAGTCGTAGTGTATAAGACAAATGCCAAAGTCTCTCTGCAGCTTAAAGTCATAATTCCCCGGGCCACTTGTCTAGAACAAATTCGGTTTTCAGGAAACTCATTCTGTATCCTTAATAATTAAAATAATTTAGACCCACCCATCGTAATCTGAAGTCTCATTTTCTTGCCATGTGAATGTAAAAGATAGTTTTTTTATTTTTTTATTTTCTCAAGCCAACTCAAAGCAACTCCAAACTCCGGCTTTGAGTTAAGCATTTATCTAATACAACTGATGATTATTTTACTTATCCCACAGCCATTACGTTTTGGTATTTTAGAACTCTTGATTGAAACTGGGAATATTAGCTGTTCTAACGGAAGCAGTTCAATGCTACTTCGATAGTATGTCGGTCGGATGTTGGAACCTCATTGAAGCTGGCTTTCGGGGGCTATGTTTCGGGGACCGTGGTGTTTGACATGGAAAGCTACAGCTGAGTAGTGAACACAGCTCAGTATTTTCTCTGTCTGGTTTTATAAGTAGGCTACGGTCCCCTAGCAACAACAACCTCATAGGTTAGTTTTAACGATGTTCCAGCAGCCGATCGACGCACTGAAACATTTTTGTCCTTTTTTCCTCCTGCCCGGTCACCAAGTTGTATCAATGGTAGAGTAATAGCCTGTGAATGGCCGTAAAATTTACTTTAGAACCTCCGTGTTAAAGACCCCCATCATCCCATCTTCCAGACCTCTCTCTCGACTTTGTTCATAGACCCCTCTTGAACAGATCTAAACCCTGTGTGGAGGGCACTCGCAGGTGGCCAAAGCGCTTGGGGGTAAACAAGGCAAGGGGGTCCTTTAAATTCCCATAGAGTCCTTTTTAGGGTCTTCGTGGCGTAGCTGGACTCTTTTGATGTCACCTTCAGAACCAGGCGTGACCATAAATGCGTCAACACTAATGTGGGCGCACATGCCGGTCTCTAAACACCGCCAGCCAGCGGCAGTAACAATAGGCGAAACAGAACCATGAAATCCTTTCACTAAAAGGGTCTATACTGTTTCCATGCATTCACTGTTTCTTTCTGCGACCCGTTGCGTTGATTCTTCTATCTATCTCTGCTTCTTCCAATTCATTCCTTTATGCTGGCAAAACCCCTTTCGTTTTCATTCTTGTTGACTTTTCATACATTCCTTCTGTCTTGCTATTTAGTTTCATTCATTTTTTTACTTGTCTGTCCATCCTTTATGTGTGATTCCTATGCCCAATGTCCGTTGTGAACTTTTACTTTGCTTTTCTAGCTGAAAGGGAAAGCTGGTTCACATTAATTTGTCGTTGTTGCTGTTTTGTTGCTGTTTTGTTGCTGTTTTGTTGCTGTTTTGTTGCTGTTGTTGTTTCTTCCTCTTCCCCTTCTTGTTCTTGTTCTCCTCGTTCCTTTTCTTTCTTTTCTGTTTTCTTCCTCTTCTCCTTTTCATCTATCTCAGCAAGAGACCTAAGTCGATGAATTGGCATTTTTTCTCTTGCATGGCATTTTTTAAATATATTTTTTTGTCTCTACCGACATTTCTTCCTTTTCCAGATTTCAGCTCTAACTTCAGTCTCTCATTCTGTCACTCTTTTAGCCCTCATTTCATTATAGTTTTTCTTTCTTTCTGTCATTCTTTACTTCTTTCATTCCTGCCTGTATACTCTGCCACCGCCCACCTTTATCCACTCTTCAAAGGCCCACCTAATTATATTAGCGGGCCGTACTAGGTTGCTTGTCAGCTTGATATTTAACCAGTTTTATTTTGTCGTTCTCTCTCACCTGGCACTATATTCATCCCCCCCCCGCCCTCCCAAAAGAAAAAAACAACGATATTCACACAGGGCACACAGTCATCTCCCCTGCCCTCAGCTGTAGTGCCCAGGTCTCAAGCACCCACTGGTAACCACGGTAAACTACTCAAATATCAGCCTTGTCAACAACATGATTAGAATTCACTCACAGCAGACCAATACATTCATTAAGACACCATCTTAGTGCCGGGAAGTGACCCACATCTGAGCCATGCTACCCTGTTTCTCAGTTGGCCTCTCTCTCTCCTCCCACCCCACCTCTCTCTGCAGCTCCTGGTCTCTCTCTCCTCCCACCCCACCTCTCTCTGCACCTCCTGGTCTCTCTCTCCTCCCACCCCACCTCTCTCTGCACCTCCTGGTCTCTCTCTCCTCCCACCCCACCTCTCTCTGCAGCTCCTGGTCTCTCTCTCCTCCCACCCCACCTCTCTCTGCACCTCCTGGTCTCTCTCTCCTCCCACCCCACCTCTCTCTGCACCTCCTGGTCTCTCTCTCCTCCCACCCCACCTCTCTCTGCACCTCCTGGTCTCTCTCTCCTCCCACCCCACCTCTCTCTGCACCTCCTGGTCTCTCTCTCCTCCCACCCCACCTCTCTCTGCAGCTCCTGGTCTCTCTCTCCTCCCACCCCACCTCTCTCTGCAGCTCCTGGTCTCTCTCTCCTCCCACCCCACCTCTCTCTGCAGCTCCTGGTCTCTCTCTCCTCCCACCCCACCTCTCTCTGCAGCTCCTGGTCTCTCTCTCCTCCCACCCCACCTCTCTCTGCAGCTCCTGGTCTCTCTCTCCTCCCACCCCACCTCTCTCTGCAGCTCCTGGTCTCTCTCTCCTCCCACCCCACCTCTCTCTGCAGCTCCTGGTCTCTCTCTCCTCCCACCCCACCTCTCTCTGCAGCTCCTGGTCTCTCTCTCCTCCCACCCCACCTCTCTCTGCAGCTCCTGGTCTCTCTCTCCTCCCACCCCACCTCTCTCTGCAGCTCCTGGTCTCTCTCTCCTCCCACCCCACCTCTCTCTGCAGCTCCTGGTCTCTCTCTCCTCCCACCCCACCTCTCTCTGCACCTCCTGGTCTCTCTCTCCTCCCACCCCACCTCTCTCTGCACCTCCTGGTCTCTCTCTCCTCCCACCCCACCTCTCTCTGCACCTCCTGGTCTCTCTCTCCTCCCACCCCACCTCTCTCTGCACCTCCTGGTCTCTCTCTCCTCCCACCCCACCTCTCTCTGCAGCTCCTGGTCTCTCTCTCCTCCCACCCCACCTCTCTCTGCAGCTCCTGGTCTCTCTCTCCTCCCACCCCACCTCTCTCTGCAGCTCCTGGTCTCTCTCTCCTCCCACCCCACCTCTCTCTGCAGCTCCTGGTCTCTCTCTCCTCCCACCCCACCTCTCTCTGCAGCTCCTGGTCTCTCTCTCCTCCCACCCCACCTCTCTCTGCAGCTCCTGGTCTCTCTCTCCTCCCACCCCACCTCTCTCTGCAGCTCCTGGTCTCTCTCTCCTCCCACCCCACCTCTCTCTGCAGCTCCTGGTCTCTCTCTCCTCCCACCCCACCTCTCTCTGCAGCTCCTGGTCTCTCTCTCCTCCCACCCCACCTCTCTCTGCAGCTCCTGGTCTCTCTCTCCTCCCACCCCACCTCTCTCTCCCACTCCACCCCATTCTCTCTCTCTCTCTCTCCTCTTTCTCTTTCTCTCTCTCTCTCTCTCTCCTCTTTCTCTTTCTCTCTCTCTCTCTCTCCTCTTTCTCTTTCTCTCTCTCTCTCTCTCCTCTTTCTCTTTCTCTCTCTCTCTCTCTCCTCTTTCTCTTTCTCTCTCTCTCTCTCTCCTCTTTCTCTTTCTCTCTCTCTCTCTCTCCTCTTTCTCTTTCTCTCTCTCTCTCCTCTTTCTCTTTCTCTCTCTCTCTCTCTCCTCTTTCTCTTTCTCTCTCTCTCTCTCTCTCCTCTTTCTCTTTCTCTCTCTCTCTCTCTCTCCTCTTTCTCTTTCTCTCTCTCTCTCTCTCTCCTCTTTCTCTTTCTCTCTCTCTCTCTCTCTCTTTCTCTCTCTCTTGCCATATTACATTCAGACATTCCTACAGAAACCCTACAAAATATAGATTGTTGTCATGAAAATATTATACTCCAAGAAGATAGTTACGACCTGCTTCCCTGCCACCTTTGAAAACGACCTCCAATCCACTTCCAATTTTGGTGCATATTCACAAACATTCTCTTGTTATGGCTCTCGATACGTGTGTGTGCATGTTTGGGTTCCTTTTGTACAAACACAAACACGTAATTCCTACCAAGAAATAATCCCATTCTTGACGTGTTTCTGATGACTCAGTCAATAACAAAAAGAAAATAAATGTCAAAAATATGTCTCAGTCTGGCGAGAAAACAGCCGTTCGTAGACAAATTGAAAAGAGGGGGGAAAAAAGTAAGCTATTGGCTGCAACAAACTTCTCAGCTGATAATCCTATGGAAATCCGATGCATGGAATTGACGTCAAATGTGCTCATAGGAATGACATGGGTTCCACGTTTATCCGCTGATTATAACGTTGCACCAACGTTGGTTTGATGTCGGGAATCAGCCCCTATGGTTATCCAACCAACCCTATGGAAATGCTGTGTAAATTTACGTGGGACTGACGTTGGGATGTCGGCACGGCTGCGACAAACTACACACACAACATACACTCACACATACACACACATACACCCATACAAGACCCACAAAAATAAGAACAAACAAATGCAAGAAGTTCATGAAACAATAAACAAACAAACAAACGAACGCACAAACAAACAAGTTCTGTGATCAAATTCCCACGCCACGGGACTGTGTTTGAACCCCTTATCTCTGGCAAGAGAGCCCAGCACACTACCCACCTGGGCCACAGAGAACCGTTCTAAACTGATACTATACCCAGTCGTATTCCTTACCACAAAAATTGTTTGGGTACAGTGGTCATTTACTTTATAGCTGTCGTTGACCATTGAACACAACTCAATCTTTTCTCTTTTCAGCTTTATAATTAGTCTACGCTTCCCGAACAATTGCCGAGACACAGGATACGGGCACAAATCAACTCGTCAAATTCCGTCCGTCGACTTCCGCGCGTATCATCCATGTCAACAATGCAAAATTGCTCACCACACCTCTTCATTTTTGAACGAAAAAGTCTAGTACTTATCGTATTCATACGAGCTCAATTTGTGGACATATAAGAAATGATTCATATCGGTATTCTGTGTCTCGGGCAACAGTCAACAAAAAATTAATGTTTTCGTTTTATTTGTCTGGTTTGGCATATGCCTGGTTTTGTCATAGGAAAGTATTCTGCCCGCCGCACACTGTGACTTTCACCCGGCGTACTCAGTGACACTCGGGGCCTCTCGACTGTATGGGAAATTCATAGCTGACTGAAAGGAAGAAAAAAAAAAAAAGTGCCACTCTTGAATAAACCAAAGCCGTCAAAGCTCCGGGTAACATATTACACAAAGTCGCAACAGCCAGCTAGCGCTAGAAAGTTTACCAAGAGCAATATTCTTGTTTGTTTTCTTGTGAGAGTTTGAAATGTTGTTAACTCTTTAATTCCCAAACAAAATTTTGCTTTTCCAAAGAAAAAAAAAAAAAAAATTCTAAAACTTCACAAAACTAATTTAAATTCGACAGAGAAACGAAAGCAAAAAGCGAAGTTGTATGAAAACAGAAATTTCTAGAATAATGTTACAAAAACAACAACCAAAAGCAAATTAAATTTATTGAAAAAAAATATTCGTTGAAAAATAAAAAAAATAAACAGTTACTGAAAAAAGAAAATATTTTTGATAACTGACAAAAAAAAAAAGACTTGTCAGGGTCCATAATAGGTTAAACAATGCTGGGTGGAGAAAATGTTGAGTACTTCACTATTGGGCTATCGCTTGCGTTGTAAAAATACTAGGGTTCCCTAAGAGGAGCCAAAAATATGTATAAAAAACTAGAGCATTGTGCACCAGATGACCCGTTTCAAGGAAGTTTGGGTACTAGAGAGTTCAATGATGCGTAACACCACTTCATAACAATTCTGTGTGTTACGCGTTTCCAGCAATTCCGCATTACGCTCGGTTGGGTGAGAACTGAACACGAAGGCAGTGTGACCTACCACCCTGTGGTTTACAAAATTAACGAGGATCAGAGAATGGGACATCATTGCTCTGACTATACCATTACCACTTCAAAATAATATGACACAAGCTGATACCAGTGGGTCCATAGTATAGATAGTTATCAAGAAAACGTGTTTATTAATGAACTAGCTGAGGTACACGGCGCTGCCCGGGATAATGTGGTGTTTTTTTTTTAAGTTTCAATTCTGGGTGAGTATAATGGGCATGCTTCACCCCACTCATTCCTTTAAATTTATTTTGTTTTTACATTAAAATTTGTGTGTTTATTCTTAGATTGCCCCATTTCATTGTATCTAGTATCTTTGGTCTTACTGCACCCTCTCAGCACATTAAAGCCCTATGCACCCTGTCAGCACTCATGAAATGACAATGAACTGCACACTGGGTACTTTGTGTAATCGTGAAAACATCGGAGGGAAATGATGACATCGCAGTTCCATGCGTTTGTGGAAAGAAGAATCTGATGTGACCAGTCAGTGACACAAAACAAACTGATAAAAACTACTTCCCCACCATTTGCAGCCTCCAAATTCTGCAAGAGGAAAGGAAGACATCTTCAAAATTTCATGTAAATCCGAGCTGTCTGAGCTAGTATTTTTAGCGAACACACAGACAGACACATACTTGCTATAATAATAGTTCGTCCATCAGGTATGATGATGACCTTAACAACACCAGAGGAATAAAGAACAGAAATTGTTGAGAATTTCAACACATGGACAATAAAGAGAACTAAAGGACACAGAGGACAGAATGGAAAGACTGTTCTTTCATGACTTATGGCTTCTCATGTGACTGATAAGTCCTATTTTTGCCCTGCAGACCCTTCCGCATAAATGACAGGAGTGCTCCGTTGGTTCAGTACCACTGGGCCTTTTCTTGCGCCGTTCTCTTTTTTTTGATAGCCTGCTGGACTCTGTCAGCTTCCCATGCTTTGCTGCCTCTGGTAAGGGCCGCCCTCCAATTTGCACGATCAAGCGAGAGCTTTTCCCACTCACTCACATCAATGGCAAAGGCCTTCAGTGATTGCTTGAGAGTGTCTTTGTAACGTCTCTTTGGGGCCCCAATATTTTGCCAGCAATTGAAAGTAGAGAGATTCCCCGATGGTTGTCACAGACTTGGCTGTCCCCTTTGTTTTTGTACAGATGGATGATTGAAGCATCTTTGAAGTCCTGTGGCAGCTTTCCTGCTTTCAACATATGATTGAACAACTCGGTCAACCTTTCAATAAGCTTTTCTCCACCGAAGGCATACACCTCAGCAGGAATTGAATCCACGCCTGGTGATTTGTTAAAGGACATCTGATTTGTGGCAGTTCGGGTCTCATTTGCTGTGAATGGCTTGGCAAGAGCTGCATTAATAGGAGTCTGAGGGAGGCGGTCAATGGACTCAGTATTTATATTTGATGGCCGATTTAGCACACCTCCGAAATGTTCTGCCCAACGCTGAATTATGGCATTCAATTCAACAATGCGTGTTGAACCATCTGACGCAAGAAGTGGCGTAGTGCCAGAGCGGGATGGTCCAAACACAGCTCGGAGGCTCTCAAAGAACTTTCTAGTGTTGTTTGTGTCGGCATATTTCTGAGTTTCTTTTACTCGCTCTTCAAGCCAGTCATTTTTCATTTTCCTCAGCTTCTTCTGGAGTACACCCTTACATGCACGCAGTGCATCAGCTTTTGCTGTGGAAGAGGGGTCACTGCAGTGAGCTTGGATGAGACTATTTTTTTCTTTGATGAGCACTTTGATTTCATTATCATTATCATTGAACCAGTCCTGGTGCTTGCGGCAGGAAAACCAACTGTGCTGCTGGCGCAAGAGTGTACAGTCGTATTTAGGTCAGTCCAGCTCTGTTCAATGTTCTCAGGGTCAAAAGTCACGCAATCCAATTTTGAGGAGAGTTCTGATGAGAGCTCGCTCTGTTTCTCAGCTGAGCAGAGTTTTGAAACATTTAGGCGTTTAGGTGGCGCTTTCCCTTGAGGGCGTCTATTGCGCCTCAATGTTAGTCTGAGCTTGCAAACAATGAGTCTGTGGTCAGTTCCACACTCGGCACCACACATCGCCTTTGTTACAAGGACATCCTTTCTGTCAGTCTTCCTCACAATGACATAGTCTATGAGATGCCAATGCTTTGAACGGGGATGCATCCATGACGTTCTGTTTCTCACGGGGAGACTAAAATTTGTGTTGGTAATGAACAGGCCAAATTCAGCGCACAAAGTAAGTAAGCGCAACCCATTGTTATTGCATGAACCAACTCCATGAGGGCCCAAAACATTTGGCCACGCTGAGATTTCGGAGCCAACCCTAGCATTGAAGTCCCCCAAGAGAATCAGCTTATCAGCTGCCGGGACATAGCATATGACAGATTCTAGATCAGAATAGAACTTGTCTTTGGCTTCATCTGGGTTTGTCATGGTGGGTGCATATGCGCTAATGAGGGTGGCTGACTGGCTTTTCCCAACTGGGATCCTGAGTGTCATTAGCCTGTCATTTATTTCAATTGGCATGGACTGCAAGTTTCTGACAAGGTCATTTTTAATTGCAAACCCAACACCATGCTGTCTCGGTTCGACTGCACCCTTGCCTTTCCAGAAGAAGGTGTATCCACCACTGAGCTCTTTGAGTTGGCCATTATCAGGGAGTCTGGTCTCACTGAGTGCCACTATTTCCAGGTTGTACCTGCTGAGCTCAATGGCAATAAGTGCAGTGCGTCTTTCCGGGTTGTTTGAGTTGTCCTGTAGTGTGCGTATATTCCAGGCTCCTAGCCTGAGTAAGCTGAATTTCTTTTTGTTTCGACCGCAAAAAGGGATCCCCACTGGTCGCGGTATACCAGTCAGGGTGATGTGAAGTGGGCTTTCTTTAGGGCACCTTTTCTAGCCCCTTCCTCAGTTGAGGTGAGCAGTGCTATCCTTAAATAAGGCTGCTCAGCTACTGTGGGTGCTGCCTCCCCACGCCTCCACTTCAATCGACGATGAAGCGACCATAGCCCACAGCCACCAACGTGTAGGTCTGTGCTAACAGCTTCCAGTCTATCCAAACCTGCTGCCACCGCACTCGCCCATCGCCGTTGGAATTTTGAGAGGAAAGAAGACGAGACAAAGATGAAAGAAGACGAGGTGAGTGTTAAGACTGGCGCAAAGAATTTGTTTTTAGTGAGAAAGAGCTGCGCAAACATCAGACTCACTCTCTCGCCTGGACACAACTTATCCAAGTGGCAAGACAGGGTCAAGACGACTGGAAATGTATCCAGGTGCAGGAGGATGCCAGAGGGACAGTCATATTGCCTGACCAGCTGCCTGTAGGCTACTCCACAGCCTCGCAGTCCCAACTGACTAGGGTGAAAGACCCAAACCAAAGAACACCAATACTGGTGGATGCTCTGTGTCACGATATCCAGGCCAGAGTGATGGTATATTGCCATCTGCCCTATCAATCAACCACTGGCCTGCTGCCGCCAGCTTCGAAGCTGCGTCCGGGAAGTTTGCTCAATTCTTCGTCTGTGATTTAGGCAAACAAGCCTATGACCACACCGCTACCGGGGGCCAATATGAAGGACTCAAGTACTGAGGGTCACATTGTGCCCTAGCATGTGGCCGTTGGGTTAGATGAAACCTCCTCCGCCCTGGCCGTTTGCACCGACAGGTGCACGCCCACTGATACCATTATTATTAGTATCTTTGGTCTTACTGCACCCTCTTAGCACATTAAAGCCTTATGCACCCTGTCAGCACTCATGAAATGACAATGAACTGCACACTGGGTACTTTGTGTAATCGTGAAAACATCGGAGGGAAATGATGACATCGCAGTTCCATGCGTTTGTGGAAAGAAGAATCTGATGTGACCAGTCAGCGACACAAAACAAACTGATAAAAACTACCTCCCCACCATTTGCAGCCTCCAAATTCTGCAAGAGGAAAGGAAGACATCTTCAAACTTTCATGTAAATCCGAGCTGTCTGAGCTAGTATTTTTAGCGAACACACAGACAGACACATATTTGCTTTTATTTATGGCTGTTGTTACTTGTACGTACGCACCCCCAAGCGTTTTGCCCCAGGGGCTGGTAAGGATACGTGCCTATCCCTGACCCGTTCCTATCCTCAACCCCAAATCATATCGAATGCCTAACCCTGCCCCCCCCCCCCCCCCACCCTTTCAACCAAAAAAAACAGGAGGAAACCAAAAAGAAACTCTGAAGGAATAATTAATTAAGGCTGTTGTTAGGAATATTTTGTTGAGGGGAATTCCGGAGTATACATCTTTACTGTAAGGATATCACAACTAACGGATTAAATATGAGTCTGTTTGATGTCCGTCGTTTCCTGTGTCTAAAATATGTACCAATCAAAGGCTGTAGTACCAGGTATTGTAAATCTACCAGTGAGTTTTTTCCCTATGCATTTTTGTATAGGTAATCGATACTGAGAGCCATATTGAAACATCACAGCAGAGCTGTGCGGCTCATTTTCCAGGTCTAATCAATAGTTAGAACAAATTTCCCTCAGCAAAAGTGATGCTGTTTTACTTTGAGTTGTTTTTATGGGAAAATAGCCCTAAGTCTCATTACGTGTCAGGAAGTCTCGACAACTCACATGCTGAGATATTGTCTCATATTGACACACTACGTCCTAGGATGTCTTGCAAGTCTCATATTGGCATTTTACATCTTAAGACGTCTTGGCAAATCTCATATTGACACACTGATTCTGAGGACGTCTTGCCAAGACTCATTTTGACACATCACACCTTAGATCGTTTTGTCAAGCCTCACTCTGACACATTATGTCGTAGGGAGGTCTCGTCAGGTATCATATTGACGCATTACGTCTCAGAATCTCCCTTGTCAAATCTCATGTCGGCATATGACGTCTTAGGACATCCTGTCAAGTCTCATATTGATGCATAGCCAGTCTTGTAGTTTGATGGTAAGACTTCAAAACGTAAAAACTTCAAGTTACTTCTTCAGCAACCACTACTGATGCTACTACTACAATAGCCACCGCTGCCTCTACCATGGTATGGCTACTACCCTAGCCACGAAGACCATCATGGTTGCCATGGACAATACCACAAGTTACCTTTTCATCATCGATACCACTACATCAATTGTTTCTAGTACCACCACCATCATCATCCCAAACCCTCTTCTTACTGATACTCCACCTACTTCTACTGCCTTCGCCACCACCACCACCAATTATCATGATCACATCCACCATCACAACCATGGTGACCACCATCATCGTCATCTCCACGACGACAACCACCACCACCACCACCACCATCATCACCACCTCCTGCAAGTGCTACCATCGCCCAGACATGTGGAAATAACACACCAACTCCCCAGTCGACAGCTGCACCACAAAACCATAGGTTCTGCACACAATCATTCTCGTCACATTTTCAGAGGTTATCAAATTTGTATATTAAGCCCCTCGCTTCCGGGCCCCATCTTCTCACCTTTCTCCCTCAGGGGCCACCCATGAAGTTCGTCCGCCTTGAGAGGGACCTGCCCCCAGCGTATGAAAAGTCTACAGGGGAGAGGTTTGGGGGGGGGGGGATCTGAACAGCTCACGTACGCTTTTCAATTATAGTAATAATAATAATAATAATGGAGATCATTTATATAGCGCCTAATCCAAACGAGTTCGCTCTAGGTGCTTTACAGAAAGTCTCCTTCTCTCGATTTGCATCTCTCTCACTCTCTCTTTATTTCTCTCACCCTCTGTCTCTCTCACTCTCTCTACCTCTCTCTATCTCAGAGCAAATTGTAACGCAGCCTGTTAGGCGCAGTTCACAACTCACAACAGTTCACAAATCACAACTTGTATAGTATTATAATAATATTTGAATATAACTAATATTTATTTAATAATGAATTATCAATTTTTGTTGGTGACACGGTATATCCAAACACTGTAAAGAAAACGTGAGTGAACCAGCCAAAGAGTCTACACAATGTCTCTTACAATGTCTTAGAAAACCAAAGCCCTAGCGTGGACATTTACCGTTCCAATGGTGGTACGTTCTTACAGAAGGTAGGAATGGGTGGAGGGGGGAGGGGGGGGGGGGGTTGAAGCCAAGGGCATGAAACTCGTCCATGGAGGGTTTTGATTTTGAGACTGAGTTTGGATGGGCGCGTCAACGGCCACTTTACACCTTTCACGGGCTATTTAGGTACTTTTTTTTAAGTTTAGTATTCTGAGCTTCGTCTATTTAAATTTCACAAAAAGAATTAAATAGTTCCGTATAAACTTGATTACATTTGTAAAATTCTCAAATATAGATCTGAAATTTTTTTGTGTGAATTTCTATAGGGGAAAGAGGTGGTCAAAATAGCTAAAATTCAGCTTACGTAGTTTATGAAAGCCCCCCCCCCCCCCGCCCCCTTTCTAAATTCTTCCACCCAATTCTGTTATCTGGTTACCCCGCTAATCTTGGTCTTTCAGATTTTGGAAATACCCTCAATTAGTACCTCCAAAAATCTTCCGTGACGCCCGTAATGTCAACGACATGAGATAATCGTGTAAGTCCGCTTTTCCTCGCTGATACATACGACATTTACAGATAAATCCTCAGCGACACCCCATTGCAACAAACCCGTAACTAGTCAGTAAATCGTAACTCGCACGCTTGTGCGGCTGTTATCAGCGTAAGGGTGATCCGGCCAGCTCAATGGAGTGTTTGATGAGATCAATTTTCAAGATTTTGGACAATTCTTGTACGCTCTTCAAACTGACAAAATCTTGACTTTGCGGTTTGACTTTTTGGTACGTATGTGTGTGTGTGTTTGTATGTGTGTGTGTGTGAGAGAGACAGAGAGAGAGCGAGGCAGAGCGAGCGAGAGAGAGAGAGAGAGAGCGAGCGAGAGAGCGAGCGAAAGAGATAGTGCGTGTATGTGTGTGCATGAGAGAAAGACAGAGAGAGAGAGAGAGAGAGAGAGCGAGACAGAGCGAGCGAGCGAGAGAGAGAGAGAGAGAGAGAGAGAGCGAGAGAGAGAGACAAAGCGAGCGAGCGAGAGAGAGAGAGCGAGAAAGAGAGAGAGAGAGCGCGAGCGAGAGAGAGAGAGAGAGAGAGCGAGAGAGAGAGAGAGAGAGAGAGAGAGCGAGCGAGAGAGAGAGAATGTGAGTGCATATGTGTGCGTGAGAGAGAGAGTGAGAGAGTGTGCGTGTATGTGTATGTGTGTGTGAGAAAGTTAGAGAAATAGTGCGTGTGTTTGCGAGAGGGTGATAGAGAGTGTGTGTGACAGTCTTAAATTATACAACATCCTTCAGGGCACATTGACAAACCCCACACACATTTTGGACACTGACGACAGTTTTAACTGTACAATTTCATTGAATCTTCCAAGGCGTATCTGAAAAGTTCGCAATTTATTGCTCATGTATTACACCTTATTTGTAACGTTTTCATTCCAATGCATGACTAGAAAGCTTTATTCTGGGATGTCGCAGTTTCGCGATGGACTGGGCTATTGTCCTTGTAGCCAGTGTAGGCAATGCAGCTGACACAAGTGTGAAACTGTCAATGGTTGATTGTTACAACCCCCCCCCCCGGGCTCCTCACAGGCCCCCGGGGAGAATTTGTGTAGAGTCAACATTAGGTAAGACAGCAGGATTACATGCAGATTTGACTCGGTTGAGCCTCCTCTTTCACCCCGCTGATTTCAGTCTGTGGGTCTTAGTGGTGTAACCTGCACGTCACTGTAGTCCCCGTATCTACTGGATCTAATTTCTGCTCTCTCTCACTCTCTGTCTCTCTCTCTCTCTCCATCTCTCTGTCTCATTTTTCTCTCTTTCTCTTTGTCTGTCTGCCTTTCTATCTTTTTTGTCTTCTATCTATCTATCTATCTATCTATCTATCTATCTATCTATCTATCTATCTATCTATCTATCTATCTATCTATCTATCTATCTATATATCTATCTATCTATCTATCTATCTATCTATCTATCTATCTATCTCTATCTATCTATCTATCTATCTATCTATCTGTCTGTCTGTCTGTCTGTCTGTCTGTCTGTCTGACTCTCTGTCTGTCTGGGGACAGGGAATATTGTGACTGATATGAAAATAAGAAGGAAAAGTTATGAAATTTTGGAGGTTTGGCTCAAGATCTATACAGCATCCATGCAGCATCCATACAGCATCCATGCAGCATCCATACAGCATCCATGCAGCATCCATACAGCATCCATACAGCATCCATGCTAAATAAAGCCAACTTTCCCTGCAGTTTCACACTGGTTTCACGCAAAGATTTGCCTGGAGTCAAAGTGAAAATGCTGATCTGTGTGGGGCCTTTCTGGGCTCCAAGAATGTTCTCTGTTTTGAGGTTTCTTCAGCCCCACCCACTCCCAGTACTTTCTCTTCCCTTTGTTTTTGCCTCTTTCTGTCGGTGCCATCGTATCGTTGGGATCGACCCACAAAAAGGTGTCACATGGCCGGTAACTCCGGCTCAACACCAGCTTGAAAAAAAGGGGCGAAAACTCCGGGAAACAAACACGAGAGAGAATTCTATGCCGTGATCTGCCGGTCTGTTCAACGTTAATCCGCTCCGCGCTATTGTGACCTGGCCGCATCGGTGCGGTTGCTGCGTACGATGTGAAAGACACTCTTGAAAAGACACTGAAAGTTTCAAGTGCTGTTTTTTTCTAAAGCCTCTCTGCCAATGGCTACCACAATACTGCATTTGTTGCCGCTGTTTCCTTGTTCTCTGTAATGTGGCTGCCAAATGGGAGGTCCGTTCCGATTCCTTTCCGTATACGATTCTCATGATATGAATATGCAATTAGGATATTCCTTGCAGCGAGAGATGTTAAAGAAGTCGAACGTATTTTTATTTTATTTTTTCTAAATGTGGTGGAATTAATGTAAATTGTTTTAAGAGAGAGAGAGAGGGAGAGAGAGAGAGAGAGAGAAAGAGAAAGAGGGGGGGGGGGAAGAAGAAGAAGAGAGAAAGAAAGATAGACAGAAAGAAAGAAAGAAGAAAAGAGAGAAAGAAAGATGGAAAGAATAAAAAAGAGACGAAGAAAGAAAACAGACAGAAAGGACGGAAGAAAGGAAAAGAAAAGAAAGAAAATGAAAGAAAGCCAGAAAGGAAACATCTGTGTGCGGAAGTGTGCAATTACTGAAAATATGAATATTTAAGAGCGATACCTACATCTTTGTATTCATACATACTGGACAGACATCTTTGCGTGGCCACTATGTGGATCGATATTGTAAAGGAATGACGTTTTGGCTGATGTGTGGGAAAAAACGTGGGAATGAAGAAAATTCCACGGTATATCCAAACATGTAAACTTCACGCACTGTGACATTGAATTATGCCAATTGATAATCGCAAAATAAGTACATAATTACGCCGACAATGCATTTTCTAGACTGGAATCGCATTTGACTATTTTCGACTTCAATGAACGATACAGAATTCTTAATCGAGTATCTTTATTCAGTACTAGTATTCGGAATTACCCACACCTCTCGACAGTGCTCAGCTATGACAAAAGGCCTCAACTCCCGTAAGGGTCACAATGCGTGAAGAAATGCCCAGATCGGAAGTCGATTCCATTCTAACCTGTACCTAATTCTCCAAAAAAAACAACAACAACAACCCAACAACTTTGCATGTGACCGTACAATGTTGCAACTGGTTGATAAATCCAACAATCAGTTTGAGACTCTGTGTTGATATCGCAAACGTAACAGGATTTTGTTTTCCATTTTTATTTTTTTTTGGTCACTGGGATCGACATGCAAATTTTTATCCCATTGTTCGACATTGACCGTAGCCGAGATTGAGATGGATCACTCTATCTCTCTATCCCGTAGTCCTGTGGACCATTTGGGACGCCACAGGTGATCTAGCAACCAGCATCCTCCAACCCTCTCGGTTTTCTGACCTCCTGATTGTATCGCTCAACCTCAAGCTCGTCCATTCTGGGATATTGTCCTCCCATCTCTTTCTCTGTCTGCCTCTCCTTCTCCCTCCTTGCACTGCGCCTCGCAGGAATGTCTTGGCAAGCCATGACGATCCCACGACATGTCCATACCATTTAAGCCTTCGTCTCTTGACCAAGGTCAACAGGTCTTTGTAGGGCCCAATGACTTGCCTGATTCTGTTCCGAACTTTTTCGTTCGTGATAATTTATGATCTTTGTAGGAGATGCTCAGGAGTCTTCGGAAGCATCTCATCTCAGTGGAATATATTCTCTTTTCTATCTCAGCTGTTAAAGTCCACGATTCACATGCAAACTAAAGTATTGATGTCACCAGGGTACGCATCTGTCTGATCTTTGAGCCGAGAGCAATATTCCGGTTGTTCCAGCTGTACCTCAGTTTTGTGAGCGCTGCTGTCGCCTGTGCAGTCCTGGCGGGTACTTCGGGTTTGGAGATGGATACTGAGTCAGAAAACTAAGATCTTCCATTATTTACAAAGCGTGACGTCAGTTCTTGTTTGCTCTATTTCCAGTCTCTGAAAAACTAGAGATCTTTAGTATGTAGAAAAGGTATAACAATGTACACTTTGGCGCTTGTTTGAAAAATGTTGTGGCATTTAATCAAGCTTTTTGACAGTTCCGATTTGTTCTAACTCCTTATCATAATACTAAAGAGGCCATATTTTAAAGCGGAATTTCTCAGTTGTGCAAAAAGTGAAGTTGGAACAAACCAGAACTAAAAGGTGGTCGGTAACCTATTATTTTACCGCCCCCCCCCCTCCCCGGAAAAAACAACTCTTTTTCCCTTGGGGGGGGTGGGGTGGGGGGTGTTGTTTTCGCCTTCTGAGTATTTACGTTTCCTTCACCTTCACGCTACTTTTACGGAAAAATGACGTATCAAAACCTCTCTTTGCTACTATAGCGGTGAGGAGCGGAGCGGAACGGATGCTGTAGACAAGTATACAGAGGCAAAGAGTGTTTTACGTTTTCGTACGTCATTTTCCGTCCAAAAAACAAAACAAAACGGAGCGGGGCGGATGCTGTGGACTAGAGCGGGGGTTTCCAATGTGCACACTGGTGTGTAAAAGCCGCACCCTTGACTTCTTTGGGCCTGTCAAGTGGTGCAGCTCGGTGCGGAATGTTTTCTCACTACCTAGGCCGCCTTTGATATCCGAAGTGCCGCCAGACGACATTTCGAGAGCACATTGTGAACTTGAAAGCATGATCTTTTTGTGAATGTTGCATTTTAATCTGGGTGTCTCTCTTATCTCTATACCAGTCCCATTTCTTGCCTCTCCCCTCTCTATCTCCACCCGCTCTTTCACCTACCCATCCCCTATCTATCTATCTATCTATCTATCTATCTATCTATCTATCTATCTATCTATCTATCTATCTATCTATCTATCTATCTATCTATCTATCTATCTATCTATCTATCGATCGATCGATCTATCTGTCTGTCTGTCTGTCTATCTATCTATCTATCTATCTATCCATCCATCCATCCATCCATCAGTCCATCCATCCATCCATCCATCCATCCATCCATCCATCCATCCATCCATCTATCTATCTATCCATCCATCCATCCATCCATCCATCCATCCATCCATCCATCCGTCCGCCCGTCCGTCCGTCCGTCCGTCCGTCTGTCTGTCTGTCTGTCTATCTATCAATCTATCTATCTATCTATCAATCTATCTATCTATCAATCTATCTATCTGTCTATCTATCTATCTACCTATCTGCCACAGATCACCTGTGTTTCTGACTTTGATTTGAAACAAAACTTTTCAAACTCGTTTTAAAAAAAAGATTAATTCTCCCCATTTCCACCTCTCACCCACCCACACCAAGTCGTCCCTACTCATAAAAGAACATTAACCCCCCCCCCCCCCCCCCGCCCGATACAAACCCCCTAAAATGCAAAATGCCGGAATGAAAAAAAAACCCAACAAAAAAAAAACGGAAGAGCAAGAGAAAGAGAGAGGAAGAAGGCAAAACAAACATGAAAAAGAGTTAGACATAACCTATATAAAGCACTATTATATCGTCCAATCAGCGAGCTTCTCGGAACAATGCACGTGAAAACAATAACCTTTCATTATTTATCTCCCTTCCCAACTCCCATGTTTTTTTGTTTTTTTTTTCAGAGACCGGAAACTGGGTTACGGCCCCTTCAGCTGGTCCTCCATCATTTGGTTTAGCCTCTCGGAAGGAGTTATGTTTTCAAATCTGTGTGACTCCGCTCGGATATCTTCCGCTTAACCGATCTGTCCGGATATTGTCATCCAAATGCTGAAAGAACAAACGCTCTGAGCGGAATAAACAATAACCGCTCAAACTATCAGAGGGCGGAGAGAGCCAATACAGATGGATCTTACACTTTCTCGACCTTCTTTTTGATAATGAGGACATTGGTGGCTTGACGTTTCGGGTTGGATTACGTTTCGTAGTTTTTCGCGCCCAACCAAGAGAGGACGACGACTTCAAACACACACTTATCTGTATACCTTTGAGCGGGTTTGCCCTAAATTACTGTGAGATACCTTCAACATCTATACTACAGTCCAGCTAATGTGTTTGAAAACTGATTTTCCACCTTTACACCCCTGTAACAGTGTCCAGTTATGCTTTTCTCATCGTTAACGTTTCATAATTATTTTTTTTTAAAGTGACATCATAGGGGCATAATTGGGCCATAGCGGGAGGAAAGATATAAACCAATAATGTCTCTATCAATGTGAGTATTTAGGAATGTGCGGGTTTAATATATTGAGGAGACAGTGTCGTGTGTGACATTGGCGCCTTCATTAATAGTGAGATCAGATTAGACGAAATAACTTACGGTGACTGGACAATTTTCTGTGCCATTTTTTTTAAAGTGAAAAGGAAAAAAAAAAAGGAACAACTCTATCATTCATACCAGGTTCATTTGAAACAAAAACAAAAACATAAAAATTCAGTCTCTTCTCCTTAGCGCCCCCCCCCCCCGCCCCCAATAAAAAGCAAGCAAAAGGCAAACTAAAATAAAGGTGAGAAAGAAACTAAGTCACTAACTACGGTAAGTAAGTAAGTAAGTAACTAACTAACTAACTAAAAAAAGTTCGTCACCACTGCAGTCTCAAAGCAAAACTCCACATAACCTGTTTTCGTCCTGGCAGGTCAGGTGTGTGTGAAAGTCGGTGCTTTATTCTCGAGCTCACTGAAGCGCAGCCGACCTTGCACGTGCAGGGAAGCCAATTTGCATACCAATGGCGGCCAATCTACGGTTCATCCGATTGTTCCTGCCACCCGATACCCGTTTTGTCCCAGCGTGAGCCTTAGTGAACAGGGTTTGTGTGTGCACACATGTGTACGTGTGTCAGATTGTATGTTTGATTGTGGTTTGACAATACATGTTTTCCTTGTATATGGCTGTCAGTGTGTGTTTATTTGTGTGTGTGTCTCAATGGTGCTTTGCGTGTCTTTTTGTGTGTTCGTCAATGCCGTTTTCTTGTGAGCAGTGTCTGTGTGTGTGTGTTGGGGGGGGGGGGGGGGGACTTTGAAAAAAACATCCGTCTTTTTCTTACCACATAGGATCCTAGGATCAGTGCAAGTTTTGCTCTCTCTCTCTCTCTCTCTCTCTCTCTCTCTCTCTCTCTCTCTCTCTCTCTCTCTCTCTATCTCTTTCTCTCTCTCTCTCTCTCTCCTTTGGAATCAGCTGTGCTTGGTATTATTAGGCTAACAATATAATTTATATATTTATTTTAACTTTTTTTTTTCTCTTCAAATTTTGGAGCGGAACCTTCTTTTTTTTTTCAGCGTGGCGTGTCGTGAAAACAATTCCCGAGGACTCCCTCCCCCCTCCCCTCCCCCCAACACACACACACACATAAACGCCCTGTCCTAAAAACTAAACACACAGTCATAATTGTTTGGAGAAGGTCTTCATTAGGCGAGAACATGCTTGGAAAAGCCAAATTGAATCTATTTAATCTGTCTGTCTGACAGTTGTCTGAAATGTCTGTGTCTGCCTGGCTGTTTTCCGGCTTTTTTTCCTTTTTTTAAAATACACGTAAAGCACCCCTCATTAAATTCATTGCCAATAAGTTGTCTAGGAAGTATTCATAATTGATTATGTACTTCTATCCATTTTTTTTTTTTTTTGATGAAGATGTCTGTCTGTTTGGAGGAAAAGTTGTTCATTTAAAAAAAAAAAAAAAAACGTGTTTTTGAATGTCTTCATTAGGTGAAAATGTGCTGGGAAATGCCAAATTGAAATATTTTGTTTAGTCTGTGTGCATAAAGTTGATTCCCGGTAAGTTCGTTCATCGAGTGTTCATCATTCTGTATTTTTGTCTGTCTTTCTTCTGATGAAGGTATCTGTCTATTTGGGGGAAAGTTGTTAATGTTTTCTTTAAAATCCATATTTATGCGACGTCACTCGGCGAACTTGATTCAATCTAAATATTATGTCTACAATGTTTCTCCTGTGTGTCTGTCTGTGTTCTGGCTTGTTGGAGATAGCAAAGGAGATAGCACAAGGGTAGCTAGTAAAATTACTACATGAAAAGAGTCATTATGTAACAGATAAATAACTTAGATTAGCTATGAGTATGTCATAATTTCATTATGCTAGTTATCTGCGTGAGTAATAATGAACCTGTATCTATGCACAATGCAGGACGCATATATTATTACAACATCTGCAAGCTGCTATCTATTATTCTTTCCGTGTGAGTAAAAGAATACATCTATTCTCTGTTTCTATCTTCAGCGAGCCCGCTTTTACTTTAAGAAATAGTCAGTGGATTTTCTGTTATGCAAAGGTTACATTTCCAGTTAAGTAAAAAGCATTCAAGCGTAACCGGGGCTTTGTAGTCATTTCTCTGCTTGCCTTTCATCTCAATACGGCTCTCTTTGTTTTGAAATCCCAGCTATTAATTAAAACAGATCTATCAACAATCATCAAGTAGTTAGTCTAGTTCTCCCTGCGGGCTATGGACTCTGTCAGCCTCTTTGAAAAACACAAAAAACGTACTTACTGTTATCTACACTTTTTTAATGCATTGTGTATTACCTGGGCTACGTCATCTGGTGCACAATGCTCCACTTCTGACACATTTTGTCATTGAAGACCAATATTTAAAAAAAAAAATACTTTGTATTTTTGTTCACTTTATGATCATTCTGGATCCTTTTTTTAAATACAGTTTTCTTTCATTTCCTAGAAGCTTTGGATAAGGCAGTCAATGGCAGGGTGGCGTATTACATATCAGGGTTAAAATGGCAGTTTTGATTTTGCGAACGTTTAGTGTGCGAACACAGGGAGTGGAGGAAATATTTCGTGCATGTATCGATTGTTCTTTGTTCGATCTAAGGGCCCTCAAAGAGTTTTCCAAGTTTTGTATAACTCGCTATAGCGCTCAGAAATTGACTGTCATATCCAAAATTTCTGATAACATGCAAAACTCATTTCAAATGTTCGGATGACAGCTAAAAATGTAAATATTTATTAAGAAGACATGTATTTATTAATGACATAAAAAATATATAAGAATTATAAATAAGATATAAAAATAAATAAATAAATAAATAAATCTTATTGTCAAAAAAAAAATAGTGGCGGGAGTAATTCATTGTGGTGCAATTTTGATCATTTTTTTGCTCGACTCTACAGCCTAAATGACAGTTTCAAATATTATAAAATTAATTTTCTTAAGTGTCAACTAATCCAGTCCAATCGCTTTTGTATCGACCGATTGTGTTGATTCAAGTTTCAGGTATTTTTAAATTAAAAGTTGTAAAAATGTGAAATACAGTTTTGGCTCCCTGTAGTGAGCCCACTGCACCTGAAACAATGTATTAATACGCGTTTAGTTTGGTGTGCGTAATTTCCCTACCAGAAATGAGTGCGTAGTGCTCTGGTGCTCATGAAATCCGTAGTAAGACTGTAGAATAATTATGGGAAGTTTTCTAGACCAAAAAGAGAGAGAGATGGTACGATGGGTTCACGGGTTTATCCCGGATAAGGCCGGGAACTTCCTCTAGTAAATAAATAACTAATTAGATAAATAAATAAATAAACAAATAAATAAATAAACAAGTGGCCTGTATTAGATTGGAACTTCAACATTTGTTATTTGGACTACAAAAAAAAAAAAAAAATACAAAAAAAAACCCCACTCTCATTGTGTTTTGGGAACCTCATGACTAGAGAACTTTGTTATAGACTGTTTGATCTCTCTCTCCCTCTCCCTCTCTCCCTGTGTGTTCTGTCAGAGCCAGGTAACAGATTGACTTCTGACCGCAGGGAGAATGGTAGAAAACCTGGCCGATATCTCTCTCACACATCTAATCGCCTCAAAGAGTGATAAAGTTTATGGAAATTGATTTCCTAGTGACTGTCTGCGCCATGTGGCCAGATTGGCCTTTGCGGGTTCAGTCAGTAACATTATTGTTACTGTTTATCATTATCATAATAATTATGTGACAACTCTTTCTTTGCTTATTAAAATCATATGAATTTCTATTATTTTTCTATTATTATATTATTACTACTTTTTCATTATCATTATTGTTGATATTTTACTTGGAAGGTTTTAAGTTTAGATTTTGGATAAAATAATTGTTACGCTAATTGACCACAACAGCCGTTTCATTGGTTACATAGCCAGAATAACTTTTTCTTTTTTTTGAAATTGGCAAGTAGTTTTTAACAAAAATCCTAATTAAGTATTGTCTGTATTTTGGTCACAAGGTCTCAACAGCCTCTGCCTACTGGTTTTTTATTTCCCCACAATTAAATTTTTCTCCTTTGAATGAGCTTAGTATTTTTTAATTAAAAGTGCCTTGAAACTGTAGAACGATTCTGTACCGTCACCGTCCATCCCCCAAAAATGTAGTAACTGATTTTGATGACTTTTCAGGAGACGCAAAATAAATAAATAAATAAATAAAAACAACTTCGTTTTATTTTAGCACAACTGGTCTAGGAACGATAACTCTTTGAGGGTTTCCTGTTCAATGATTTTGTTCGGCTTAGGAGTGAGTTTAGAACCAAGATCATTCGATGCGGCTTTGGATGTAATTGAACACAATAATATAAAAATCGATATTTTGAATGTCTTGAGTTACGACAATCTTAGGGAAATGTGAGGAAATTTGTAATGTTTCCACAGTATTCTATTTTGAGTCTGAAATGAAACAAAAAAAATGTGAGGAAGGCAGTATTTGTGATGTCCAATGAAACAGGCCAACATATGGCGAGTATTTCCTGAACTTCTACAAGCTGGCAGATCATGCAAAAGATCCTCTCACACGGGGAAACTCAAACTGCCATCCAGCCATTTGGCTTTACTCATCTTTTTATTGGTTGGACTTGATAGTGTGAGTGGGAGGGCAAGTTTGTGATTTTTTTTCTTTTTACAAAGAATAATAGCAAATAGTCAAAAAAAAAAATTCTAAGATCTTTTAAAAAAAACCAAGATCCCAAGGTCACCTCCAGAATCCCAAAATCTTGGGGGAAAATCCCAAGGACCGGCAACGCCGCCAACAAAAATGGCTTTGACGAAATTTAAAAAAAAAAAAGAAAAATGCACGTCATCCAGATTGTGACTTTTCCCCCTTCAATCATTTTTTTGACTAAGTTAACTCTTTTGCTGATCTCTTTTCCAGTGATTTGTCTGCAGCTAAAGTTTCATGTCTCTGCCTTCAGTGACTTTATCTTTCAATTGACGTAGTTCTTTTGCCTTTTTTTCTTTTCTGAAGTGTCATTTTTTTGTTTTGTTTCGTGTTCTTTACAAATCCCTGTGTAAGTTTTGATATGAACCTAAAAACATAGAACATTTAACTACAGCTCAGACTAAGCCGCGGCGCACACTGGCAGAGTTTGATTGGCCGATGACGTCAGGACATTGAATATCCATGAGATCTCACCCATAAGCCAATTAGTTGCTTCTCACTCAAACTCCATATATATCGTGACCTCATCATCAAACAGCTCGGCACATCAAAATCTGCTACCACGCGCTTAGGTTTAGAATCTATAGACAGATGACGCAGTTTTGCATGATCTGAGGAAGGTTAACACTTGCTGAATAAAGAAGCCTTATTTTTTTAAATCACAAATTTTGGGACTTGAGACCTTCTCTCATGGCATGGCTTAAAAAAAACAGAAAAAACTTGGACCGGAAAGAATTTTAATCACCACTTTTTATCCAGGGAGACAAACACTTTATGTGATAGCTCTGACTGATCCTTATGTCAGACATACAGGCCGTTTAATTGCCAGTGAGGGTTTAGTGTATCACTGAGGGTATCAAAGTATCACCTAGAGTTCAGGAGGGTTGGCGTCTATGTATGTTATGCTCATTAGTGCATTGTTTGCGATGCCGCCAGCGTGAACAAGCCCCCCCCCCCCCCCAGGAGATTGGTGGCAAAACTGCACCATGAATCTTTGTTTTAAAATCGCACAAAACAAAAAACAAGGTCATTGTGACGTGGAAAGGTTAAGCAAAGCTAAGTCAAAGTGTGACCTCCTCAAATTAAGATCTAAACATAGACTTGACAAAATGGAATGAAATTCAATATACTGTGGACACTTCCAACCATCAGTAGCAGCACTAGCCAATAAGTTGGATAGTGACCTGAGCATCTGTAGTTCCAATGAGACCTTGCCAACTAGCAAGCTTTTTCTTTTTTCTTTCTCTTTGAAACTCAATACCGTCACCATCCAACTGTGGGCCGATCCAAACTGACTAAGGTGAGATAGGCCGCTTTACAACCTGCCCTCGCTGTTCACGTAAGGCCAACGCTGTTCACGACAGGAGACAATAGTCGTATCCTCAAGTTTAGATATTTAGCAAGGATTACATTCTGGTTTGTGTATTTTACACCTGTTTTTTTTGGAATCTCCACGTGTGAGTTCCCTTCAAAAGCTGGCGCATGAATCACTAATCATGCAATTTTATAAAAACAAAATCCTTTGTCTCTAACAAGCCCTGGAAGCGGGCGCGTGGAAATAGGGGTTGAGGGTGAGGGAGGTACAACAGAGACCAACAGGCAACTAATATCGATATGCAAGATACCACACACGGATCCGGAAGTACTGAACTTATTGCTGCTGTGGGTGAAAGAAGGCATGTATGTTATTAAAGGGATCAACGCTGCACAGACTGCATGAGCATCATTGGGAATAAAACTCATCAGACCCAGCCACTCTAAGAAATTCTGTGCGTATAACAATACATAATTATTATGCTGCTGTCATTGTTATGGGTGATATCTTGGTTTTCAGATTTGCATAAAAAACTGAGTATTTTTGGAAAAGAAAAATACAGTTGTTTTTTTATGTGAATGATGGAGAAAATGAGATGCAGAGAGGTTGGCACATCTGAGTGAGTTTTGAAAATGAAAGAACAGAAAATCGTACATATCTAGATGGGATTTGATGTAGATGTACTCTAAATCTTTCGATAAAAGGAAAGGAAGAAAGAGAAGAAGTGAAAGAGTGAGGAAAATAAAAGAGCTAGTTTTCTATTTATTATTTGAAGCATTGTTCTCTGCAAAAGAAGACAATGGATTGCATGGAGGGAGATAACTCCAATTGTTATTGCAGCGGCTGCGAGAGTTATCACCCCAGCGACACAAATAATACTAAAACACAAGAGATGAAATTGCTTTGTAGGTAGATAACCAAATATTCAGCTTTTCTAGGCAGAGAATGCTAAGTGAATTCACAAAGCCTATTGTCTGCATTTTCAAGCACCAATGGGTGTGAAAGCTTTGATGCGCACCGTGTGCAGCGCAGGGCCGGCTCAATGGAGTAATCATTTGTATCTGCCCTCTGAGAGTGGATAATCTACATTTGATATCTCTGCAGCGTCTTCCAAGACAATCCAAACTCACTGAGACAGTTTCAAGAACACTCTAAGGATAACCTCCCCTTTTGTGACAGGGAAATCTGCGGTTATGGGTCGTGTTTCCAAGGGGGACAATGGCGAATGACTTGCCTTGGCCTGGCGCGAGATGGCTGCCTTAACTTTTGATTCCTTGGCCTCACTTGAGAGTGACTTCCCCGTGCCTTTGATGGTTTCTCTCCCCTGGTGTCCGCCATGTTGTGTGACGGATGGACGAACGATTGACGTGGGTTGGAGACTGAGAGACAGCACCCTTTCCCCACTCCCAACCCTCAGCCACTTAGTGATTAATACAACAAGGTTGTAGGTGAAAAATTCCATCTTTTCTAAAACAGCAAGTGTTATGATCGACAAACACTATCTAATTTTAACACCCTCATCTGCAACCACATTCTATTGATAAAACAACAACAATAACAACAACAAACACCCGAAGCTCATGAACACAAGAGCCTTGAGTTGGGCATTGTAAACGCAGCGATAGTACCTCTAATGGCATTATCCAAATGCAAGTAAGTAATAAATGCAAATAATTATTTCCCAAGTAATCGCTTCCGTATTTAATTTGTATTGAATAGATCTACGTCTCTTGGTACATCTTGTAATGAGACATTAGAGTCTGACTTTGGGTTCAATGGCACGTTAGTACAATAACTGTCATTTTGCGCTTTTTAACGTTGTTTTTTTTTTGCATACCTTACAGCAGCTTGATTTTCAGAGCTTGATCAATTGAAATGTCACAAATGAAAAATTCAACGGGAAAAAGCTCCCCAGTATGTAGTTTCAAAGAAAGAAAGGTTTGGACACACTTAGTATAACGATTTTGTAATTCTTTATGTTAAAAATCTTTGAAATTTCAATTAACATGTAAATTTCAGCCTTCCTTAGGAAAGTTAACACCCGCTTCGTAGCGGAGAAACATTAATTATTTCATGTTATACATTGAACACTTCGCAACCTCAGTTCTTGTTGTACTATCGCCACTTTCTGAAAAACTGGAGATCTTTTAGTATACATTAGAAGAGGTATAACAAATGCCACACTTTGGCACGGGTTTAAAATGCGTCGTGGCACTTATCAAACTGTTTCACAGTTCCGATTTATCTCCTTATCATAGTATTAAATCTGCAAAAAACGTTTAATGTCGAGTTTTTTAGTTGTGCAAATAGTAGAGTTAGAACAAACCAAGAACTCAAGTCGCGACATGTGAAAGCATGCATATTTGAAACACTAAAACATGCTTAAACTTAATTTTTGTAAATGCATTTTTGGAGATACGACCCTGTTCACAAGTCAGTGGGAACACGACTTAAGACAAATGCTCGGTGCTCGCTAACCCAACCAAGACGGTCGTGAGTCGCGTGCAGGTGCACGTGATTGGCGCCCCCACACCCAGGCAAAGGGAGACAATGCCCCCCCCCCCACCGCACCTCCCCTCCTCCATAGTCCAGTCCGTTACTGCTCATTTGAATGCAAATGGGCATGCTAAAATTTGCATTTCCCCCAAGCACGTGCGCTGTGTGTTCCGGGATACGGTTGTGGGTAGAGGGGCCTGAGCGGTTGGGGGTTGTTAGTGTGTTAGTTTGTTTGCGTGCACTTGTCTGGAACTAAGTCATTCACTGGTCTTTGTGTGTGTGTGTGCATTTAGTAGATGGGTGAGTGGTTGAATTAAGAAATGGGTGAGAGAATAGTTGCTTTTGTGAGTAGAAAGAGTTGGATATGTGCTAAAGGGGACGGTGGATAGAATAGATGCATGGTTTATTTGAGTGAGTGAGTGAGCGAGTGAGTGAGTGAGTGAATGAGAGGGTGGGTGGGTGAGTGAGTGAGTGAGTGAGTGAGTGAGTGAGTGAGTGAGTGAGTGAGTGAGTGAGTGAGTGAGTGAGTGAGTGAGTGAATGAATGAGTGAGTGGGTGAGTCAGTGAGTGATGACTGGGTGAATGAATGCTTAAGAGAATGTGAGTCCACGGGTGAGTACGACTTAACCCGTCAGTGGGTGAGACGTAATTAGTATTATGCATGAGACAATGAGTGAGTGAATCAATGAGCAGGGTAAAGCAAATGAGTGAGTGAGTGAGTCAGTGGGTGAATGTTTGAGTTAGCATGTGAATGAATGAGTAAGGAGTGAGAGAGTGAATGAATCAAGCACACGTCAGTAGCAAAGAAAAGACCGCGCATCCGGCTGTCGGTTCTTGTGAGTGACAAACTAAAGACTATTTGCCGGTCACGGTTAACGAGCAGCTCACAATGGCTGTGCACGTGCAGTTTCTCAGCCCGACACTGATACTTTCTTATTCACTCACTCACTCACTCACACACATATACAAATTTCTACAGACGGAAAATAGAGGGATAATAGATAAAGAGAAGGGGACGGGGAGAGAAAGAGAGAGAGAGAGAGAGAGGGAGAGAGAGAGAGAGAGAGAGGGGAGAGAGAGAATTGAGAAAGAGGGAGAGAGGCAGAGAGAAAAAAACGGCTTATCGAGAATAATGTTCCTACCCCAACATCATAAAAACCACAGAAAAATTCTGGGGTCGCAGCAGGGCTATAAGCAAAGTCAAAATTGGGCAAAAAGAAAAGGTTGTATGTTGCAAAGCCCCGCGTGTGAAATAAAACCCAAACAATACAAAGCAAACTAAAGAGAAGACAGAAAATACACAACTTTTCACACGCGGGGCTGTGCATTTTCTTTTTGCCCAAGTTTGACTACCCCAACATCGTCACTACCAGCACAAATATCACCATCAGCACCATCATCTCCTCTTGGATACGAAACAAATGCGGGCGACGATGAAGAAAAAAGAACGTGCGACATTCTCTCCTCAGCACGCGCGCCTTCACAACCACCCACAAAAACGACAGCAGCAGCCACAACAACAGCAACTACGACAACAACAAAACGCCACCAACTTCTTCGTGGCCAGTCATGAAGAAAGGTTCAACTGACGCTTCTGAAGTGCATGCGTGCTGGTGGTCCTGATGACTTGGGAGTATGTGTATGTGTGTGTGTGTGTGTGTGTGTGTGTGTGTGTGTGTGTGTGTGTGTGTTGGGGGAAGGGGTGTCGGGAAGAGATGTACCAAAGAACCCAAGAAGAACCAGTTCGTCATCTTCCGTCAGTTGACTTGCGAGCATGTCATCGATGTCAACAATGCAACAATTCGCACCGCAACCCTTCATAATTGAACGAAAAAGAGTAGTGCTCATAGTCTTTATAGAACCTTGTCACTTCCGCGTTACGGTTGTTTGCGGGGAGCCGCGCGGCTTCGGAAAGCACCGTGTAGGGCAAAAACCTCCACATGCCTTAGTGATGGCATCTGAATATGTGCACAGTCTAAGCAAAGATGCATTTTTATGCCAGAACCAGCACGTAACGGGTTTGTACAGTTGTGTGCCCAACAAGAGGATGGCATCCTTCGACTGTTGTCCACCGCTTCCGCCCTACAAGTGGGGCACGCCGCCATTTTGTTTCCAAATCATGTGATATGGAGGACGGTAGATGAAAAGGATCTGTACGCTCGCAATTTGTGGACATACTATGGCGGGAGAACAAAAATGGTTCGACTCGGTATTCTTTGTCTCGGAATAGAACGTTGGCTGGATTTTTGGAACACTTTTAGTTTTATTCTAGACAGAGTATACCGAGACGGCTCAATTCGCCAAATTCCGTCCGTTGACTTGTGCGCGTATCATCCATGTCAACAATGCAACAATTCGCACCACATCCCTTCATAACTGAACGAAGAAGAGTAGTATCATTGAGCTCTGTGAGTAGGACCCACTGTGTTACGCGCACTAGTTGTGGACATGACAGTAGTGAAAGAAGGAATGGTCCGTCTCGGAATTCTGTGTGTCGGATTTTGTCAATAAATGATTGGTAGTGATAAATATTTGTATCATTATTTTTTAGATTTACCAGCACAGAACCCGCGACTTCACGGGCAAAGGGCAAACATTGAATTTCTACCCTCTCCTAACCTCTTCGTCTTGTTTTGATCAATGTTGTTTTCACCCCCCCCCCTCTCTCTCTCTCTCTCTCTCTCCAGTCTCTCTTTTCCACCTCCCCCTCCACGGGGGCTTATCGAAGGGAGCCCAAAAGAGTTCACTGAATTTTATAATACCATTATAATAACATTTTTTAAAGGGAAGTGTATATCCGTACAACATGTTGTGTGGATATGTACAGTGCATATCCGTACAACATGTTTACCAAAAAGCGCGACTGGTGAAGGTTTTGCTGAAACAAAACTTGGTATGGTGTTCACCAATTTAAAGTGATAACACATGGAATAGTCAGATGGACCTGGGGGCGTGAGGGTCAAGTCAGTTTGTATCAATGGGCGGTAGTCAGATTGACTAATCAGGGGAAAATGGGTTGGAGTAGCCATTGGTGATCGACGTACACTCAAGTATATTATTAGCGCAGATCACGCAATCTCCGAGCAGAAGTCGGACTGTTTTGCTGCTAAGCCGATTCATATTTTTAAAAACTATGCAAATTAACAAGGTCAGTAATATAGTATTCCGGTGTGTGTTCTACGGATATGCACTGTCCATATCCGTATAACATGTTGTACGGATATGCACTTCCTTTTTAAAGATTGCCTGAACTCTTTGTCAGCGCAATAGTTGGGTACAAAGGCTGATGAACAAAAGAGAGAAAGAGAGGAAGGGAGAGAGGGAGAAAGAGAGGAAGAGACAGAGAGAGAAAGAAAGACAGAGAAATAGAGTAAGAGATAGAGAGAGACAGAGAAAGAGAGAGAAAGAGAGACAGAGAAAGAGAGAAAGAGAGAAAGAGAAAGAGAAAGACAGACAGACAGACAGACAGAGAAAGAAAGAATATATTTAACAGAAGCAAATGAAAGAAAAAATGGAGAAATGGTTGAAGGACAAAATGTTTAACTGATGCAAGCAAGGAAGGAAGGGAGAGAGAGAGAGAGAGAAAGAGAGACAGAGAGAGAGAGGAGAGACAGAAAGAGAGGGACAGAAAGAGAGAGAGAGAGAGACAGACAGACAGAAAGAGGGAGGGAGAGAGAGACAAACAGAAAGAGAGAGAGAGACAGAAAGAGGGAGGGAGAGAGAGAGAGAGAGAGACAGACAGACAGAAAGAGGGAGGGAGAGAGAGAGGGAGAGAGAGAGAGAGACAGACAGAAAGAGGGAGGGAGAGAGAGAGGTCAAACAAGAAGAACAAGAAAATCTTGAACAATAGTTAACGAGAAAGAGGCGAGAGTTCAAACTGTGTAAGGGCTCAGTTGACTAAAATGCTGGCGGTCTGTGAGACGTGGAGACTAATCAAACTGATGCCTCCAGTCGGGCTATCTGTCAATGATTCAATGTGCTGACAGGCCCAAGCCGTTAACAGTCGTGCTCACATCTCGCTCTGGCTATTGTCCCCGTGCTCACGTCAGTCATTTGTTTGCTGCCGGCTCACTTGCCTTGTGTTTACGATCTTTTACTTCCCCATTGTCTCGCTCTGCTCTGTTTCCACTCCCACTCTCTCTCTCTTTCTCCCCCTCTCCCTTTCTCTCCCTCTTTCTTACTCTGTCTGTCTGTCTGTCTTCACCTCCCTTTCTTTTCATTGTTCCTGTCCTCGTCTTCAAGCTTCTCTTTCTTACTCTGTCTGTCTGTCTGTCTTCTCTTTCTTGTCGTTTCCCTCTTTCATTCTTTCTTCTTGTCTTCCTTTTCTCTCTTTCTCCACCCCTCCCCCCTCCCAGCCCTCTACTTTTTAGTCTGTTTGTTTGTTTGGTTGGACTTTTAAACTTCTTTTTCTTTCATTCCCTTCTATCTTTCTATCAGATTCTGTCTATCGTCTTACTTCTTCCAAGTACAATAGGACAAATGACATGCCGAAATGCTTACTCCAAATACAAACTGAAATGCTAGTTATCAAGACAACTGACTGGCGTGAGCAGTTTTCGTGTCACATACTTTTTATCCTGTAAACTTCCCAACATCTTACATTTCCCGTTCCCTCTGTCACTTTTCACCCTTTTCCTTGTTTTATCTGAAAAGTGAAATGTCCTTTTGTCCTCTTTGTTTCTTCCTCCAGTAATCCCTTTTCAATATCTCCTTGTAAAGATAGTCCACTCTCTCTCTCTCTCTCTCTTTCACTTCAGGATTTAGAATTCCCAAAACTTCCTATCTTTTTCATCCATAAATTTTCTCTCTATTTTTTCCTAATTTTTCAACGTTCTTATCCTTTTTTTTTTTCCTTCAATCTCTTCCCTCCCATGCCTTCATGTCTCCCTCCCCCTCCCAGATCAATCTACCTCCAGCTATACTCCCTCCTCTTCTATCGACCTGCGGCTCTTGTAGAAAGCATATTTTGCAATGTTGACCGAACCTGGACACAGGTAAAACTCTCTTGTTGTCGGGTACATAGTGAGTCGGGTACTTCAGGGTAACCCTGGTCGTAATCTACCCAGACATCCGCTTTTAAAGGGTCTGATAGTGCATCTAACTACACCTCCCCCCACCCCCCGGGAGATGAGAACGGACTCGTGCTAGTAGCAGATAAACCGCCTGACCAAAGATATTAGATACGATTAGATGAGACAGCTGGCGCCTTGTGCGTGCACGGATTTGGAACTGCCACCTAGCGGCGAATGCACGGAAATCATAAACAATAACGAATTTTTACAAAAACCAATATAGAGAAAATACTGAATTTTGTTCACTGTTCATCTATCACAGTGACTGTAGGCCTAGATTGAAGAAGCTTTTTTCTTTTTTGGTAATTATAACTTCAGTCGATGTAGGAAAACTCGGATCATTTCTTGATTCAGTCGCTGCAACACTCTAACAAACTATTATCATTCACCAGCATTCTTTCAATGCAATGTGCCATATGCGTTGTTTAGCTTTTTTCAATCTCTTATAGTGATATCTTTCTTTTTATGTCTGCATACTTTCGGTTAACATCTTTTAAATCTCAGATAATCTCTCTCTCTCTCTCTCTCTCTCTGCTTCTCTGCGTGTGTGTGTGCGTACGTGCGTCTGACTCCCTCTCCTCCCCCCCCCCCATCTCCCAAACTGTCTCCCCTCTCCCTCTCTCTGTCTCATATCTCCCGTCTCTCCCTTCCTCCTCTCCATCTGTCTGTCTGTCTGTCTCCCTCCCCTCCCCCCCCCCCGCCTCTCTGTCTCTCTCTCTCTCTCCCCTTTGTCTCTTTTTTTTCCCTGTCTAGTTTCATTCATTCATTCTGTCCTTTAAAGCGTTCTATTGGTATAATTAGCCAGACCAACAGGTGATCCCAACAACAGCTCAGCATTCATTATAATAAAATGCATATCTCCCCCCCCCCCCCCCAAACACCCATAACTCCGCTCCCCCCTCCCTCTCCCCCTCCCGCTGTGAGTCTGGTTATCTCTATCCCCACCAGTTATCCCCCCTTGTCATAGTCTGTATTATAAAGCTTTAACTGCCGAATTTAAACATTCTCATCTATACATCAAACCTTCTTTTTTTGTTTTATAATTATTATCTCTGACGTCTACGGGATCAACCATGCATTAATAATATCCTGGCCCTGCCCGGTATAATGAAGAATTAAATCACATGAATATTTAAACTCACACGATTATACTTTATGTGAGCGACAAGGGGAGATAAGTTGAGCTCGGGAAAGAGATCAAGGGGGAGTAATGATAATTGATATCGGAGTTTCCTATGTTGTCCTTGGAAACACGTTGAACTTGTATGATGTAGTACCGACTCATCGACATGTAGGGGCGAAAGAAACAACAACAAAAAAAGTAATTATCATGGCAGACTGGTTTGTCAATTGTCACCTTAACCACATGTAAATTGACCATCCATGCATGCATTTAACTGTTAATTTGACAAACCAGGCACTTGTCGTGAACTGAGAAAGAAAACATTAATTAGAAACTGCGCATCATTTTTTCTCCCTTGTCAAGGTTTTTATTTTGCATGTCGGTTGCTTTGTCTATTCGATGAACATAATTGTTGAATCTCACAGCGCCATTTGGGTTTGTTTCGTGTATGTACAAAAATCGAGATGTAGTTCTTGCCAGCAACCTTATGGATATCCGTCGATTAGGATTGATGACAAGTTTGCACGTAGGAATGGCACTGTTTCTACGTAGACCCACTCGTTACGACATTGTGTCGGCGTCAGTTTGATACAGAGAAACCGCTCCTACGGTAATCTTACCAATTTGACAGAAATCCTTTACAAATCTACATGGGATTGACGTAAGGATATTGGCTGGGACAGGGCAATCAGTTTTGTTTCAAGTACGTCACAAAAATTGATATTCTGATGTACTTTGACTTGCGACGTTCCGCCAGCTGAAAGCGAAAAATGAAAACTAGGAGCAGTACAAGATCCTCTCATATCATGTAAAACCCTATTATTTTTTTTTTAACCATATTTCCTGATGTAATATGCCTGACTTGGAGTTATGATAATTATGTTTATGTGATGATAATTCAGATTATGTCTACCATGTCGCGACTTCAGTTCTTGTTTGCTCGAACTCCGCTTTTTTTTTTTGCATAAATGAGAAATTCGACATTAAACGTTTGCAGATTTAATAATTATTATCGCTTTGGGGAAGCCAATTATTTTACATTTTTGATAAAGAGTTAGAATAAACGGGAACTGTGAAACAGCCTGATAAGTGCTACAACACATTTTACACAAGTGTCTAAGTGTGCAGGTGTTATACCTCTTCTATCTATATACTAAAAGATCTCCAGATATTCAGATAACGGAGATACAACAAACAAGCACCAAGCTGGCGATGCGTGACGTCTGTGCTCTTAGACGCGCTGTGAAAGTGAGTTACTTGTATGGGGTAATAAAGCGATTCTTATCTTGTCTTATCTTACCGTATCTTTGTCTTTTCTGCACACTGAGGGGTAAATTATTCACAAAGACAAGATGATTCTATATATTGTTTTATTGGTGATAATAATAAAAAAAATATATATTAAAAAGGGCCGGAGACGACGAAAAGATTTTAGAATAAATTTATGAACGTAAAACTTATTCTTATTCCAGAGGTTTTTTCACGTACGGTAAATAAAAAAAAAAAGTGTGGGCAACATTTCAGTCACACAAAGCAGAACAACGCAATGGCCGAAAGAAATCAGAATCGAGAGATGTTATTAGTTCTTTTACTAACAAAATTAATTCACAATGTTTATACCTTTTTCTTCTAATCAGGACCACGGGTTAGTTTGGAATTTATAATAATATCTAATTTACTGAAAGTTCAGAGAAAGAAAAAAAAAACATTCGAGAGATATAGTGGTCAAATATTAGGTTTTCAGAGTTACTGATTCGTTTGCAAAATTCATTCAGAGTGGGAGAGGCTGTTCTTGTTGAAATCAAATGCAAATAATAATAATAATAATTGGAGTAGAAAGTACATCATCATATAAAACGATACGGCTGTCAAAAATCAAGATCTGTCAAAGTTAATGGTTCGCTCATAAAATTAATTCACAAATGGAATCATTGTTCGTTTTGTTACCATTATGGCGTGTCACTTTGGAGACCAGCAACAAATGTACCGTAAATGCTTTAAAAACAATGAACATCATTGTCGAATGTCAGTTCTGAAATGTAGGTGTACCAAAATTCGGCGTTAGCGCTTGAAAATTAAATAAATGAATAAACAAATCTCAAGAACCCAATAGCATAAATATCACAGACTATTAAATTTTAGTTTGTACCTTTTCAGGAGCTTAGTTCTTGCTTGTCCCAACTCCACTTTTTTGCACAACTGAGAAATTCCAGGTTAAACGTTTGCGGCTTAAGTTTTACTATATGGAGTTAGAATAAATCGGAACTGTGAAACAGTTTGATAATTGTCACAGCACATTTTAAAAAAGTGTCAAAGTGTGCATTTGTTATATCTCTTCACAATACTAAAAGATCTCCAGTTTTTTAGAAAATGGACATAGAACAAACAAGAACTATAAAGTCGTATTTTGCCACACTCATAGAATTTGTGACGTATTGGCAACTCAACCCGCTGTTACAGTGTATAAGATTAACGTTTGAGGTGTGTGCTTAAAGTATTGGCAGAGCTTGACTGACATAAAAGCTTATAGTGACAGCTACAGACATGTCCAGCTGAGATGAGACCGTCAGTGGGAATTTGTGGCAGGTTTCACTGAACGACATGGATCAAAATGGGTATTTTGTATTCCAGATCATTGAATTATTTTTATTTTATTTATTTAATTTTTGTAATGGGACTTGGCATCCTTTTCCGTACAGGTAGGTTATACCAGAGACGTTGCTTGAGCTCCCGCCAGGCTGTGTGTGTCTTAACAAAACAGAGCGTAGATTTAAAGCCTTGGATTCGACCAAGGATTTCCAAAAGTGGTCGTTATTGACATCCCCCCCCCCCCACTCCCTCTCCAGAGGTCAGTAAGACAATCCAGGCAGTTAGAAAACCCTCAAAGGGTTGATCGAGGGATGGGCTAAGTTCTTGAGGGCAGGAAACTGAGGGAAAAAAAAAAAGACAGCGGGGAAGAGCACAAGAAAATGATAAAGAAAAAAAATGTCATGGCTCATTTTTACATTTGGAAATGATCATGTCTTTCACACCTTGTCTTGTATGAGCCAATGGTATTCTAACATTTTTTAACACACACACAAAAAAAATCTGAATTATTTTATTTAACTATCTATTACTTGAAGGTCGATGGAGAATTGAACATTTCACAAAGGCGTCGACACATATCAAGTTTGAGAACCCGTGGGTTAGATCCTGCCACTTGAAAGATTCGAATTTTGAACCTTTAGCACACGCATCAGGCGCTCTCACCGTTGGGCCACTATGCCGGCTCACTGAACTGTCTGGTGCTGTTTAGTGTCATAAAAAATACAATCAGTGTATGAGAAAAATTGTCATACTGTTGTAGTTTCTAGTCAGGTCAACATTTGTCTTTGCTTGTCTGAGGCAGCCGCAGATTTATGACGCTTCACACAGTTTGTCTACACAGACACCAACATGCACTTCAGCTGAACACAGCAGTGGAGATATTCCTGCAAGTAGTAAATACAGAGCATAGTGGGGAAAAGAGACGGAGCGCCAAATTTGGGACGAGAGCATTGCTTTTATATATATTTTAATACACATGCACATTGTAAAGTATACAAGTTTCAAGAAGGGCATGAAATAAAATGCACAGAGCACAATTAACCCTAGTTATGCCTGCATATTTCCATTGCACCAGTTTGAGAACTCGGGGTTAAAATTGAACATGATGATTTAGGATAGGAAGATTTTAGAGTGATATTTGACTTGTTCAGCATGATTTAGTTTGTGGATTTTTCAGCCAAAGTCCAGATGTCCGGACTCTCATTGATGTTGAACTGAAGACCGCCATGTTACAAAGTTTCCTATTTGCTGTAGTTGAGCGCACGTCTCAATTCCGCAATAAAACATGCGCTAAAATCCATCTCTCAACAGAGCTCCATCCTCTTCTACATCCCCCCTAATCCTATCTACCTGACATGCGCAGTGACCACGTTTCCGGTTATCTTTCCTTATCTCCACGGGCTGGAGAGTCAGCTCTTCGCGGGTGCCCGGATCAAAGGGACGCTACTCCGCCGTTGCGTCAGAAACCGTGTTATCACCCTTTGTCCACGAGCTTCCGTGATCACTGTCGAGTTGTCCTGCCTTTGATAGGGGGGTCGTTTGCGGTGATATACGACCTCATACCGTCTAGGACTGTTGATATAAAGTGTTGTTCCTCCAGCAAACGCCTCGCTGGATGTGAGGCTCTGTCTCAAGAACAAATAAATTCAATTGATATACAGTTTATCTAAACCCATCTATAAATATCGAGGGCCATTTCGGACCGCGTCACTGCTTGTTGTCTCTCCAGCAGTTGCTCGTAGTTTTAGGGAGTTCCCTTTGATGTGGCCGACTTTGAAGATGATTAACAGCCGTCTTAAGTTTTTCCAGACTTCGATCTTTTCACCTTTCATTCGGAATGAACCCTGGCCGGCTTTGAAAGCCCGGAATCCACCGGATAAGTGTGTGCTGGCGCATAGCTTTGAGATCTTCACTGCCTTAACGTTTATAGTGGTATGATACCGGCTGTGAAACACGGTCTGTCACTGGTTGAACACATTTGTGGTGTCTGAAGTGTTGAGGTGTAACGATAAGGATTGCAAGACGTGAGACATAGGGCTGGTGTTGTGTGTCAGCTCGCTGGTGATATGGAAGTGCAGTTTTGGCTGATGGTGGTGGGTCCACTGAAGGCCATAGATAGATAGATAGATAGATAGATAGATAGATAGATAGATAGATAGATAGATAGATAGATAGATAGATACATAGATGGATAGATAGATAGATAGATAGATAGATAGATAGATAGATAGATAGATAGATAGATAGATAGATAGATAGATAGATAGATAGATAGATAGATAGATAGAATAGATAGATAGATAGATAGAATAGATAGATAGATAGATAGATAGATAGATAGATAGATAGATAGATAGATAGATAGATACATAGATGGATAGATAGATAGATAGATAGATAGATAGATAGATAGATAGATAGATAGATAGATAGATAGATAGATAGAATAGATAGATAGATAGATAGAATAGATAGATAGATAGATAGATAGATAGATAGATAGATAGATAGATAGATAGATAGATAGATAGATAGATAGATAGATAGATACGCGCGGTATCATTGAATGAAAAGACATACAGACACCTAGTCAAACTTAACGACATTCGCTAGGGTTATACATGAAGTCCAGAAATGAATGTCAAGTATATTAAAATAAATTTAAAAAAAGATATAACAATAACTTGGTGTGTACTGGCGTGAGGGACACTCCTGGTGTGACGGTCTCCTGGGGACATTAATAGCTGTTTAATAATGGCCAGTCACCTGGACAGTGTCACCTCCCTGGACATTTAGTTCCATCACCTGGTGACCTCAATGAGTCCATTTCCAAGTTCGTCATAAACCAGGCGGGCCACGGTCACTTGACATTTGCACTGACTTTGAGTTCGAGTTTGGAGTGTACCAAGGTGCATCAGCTGGATATCTCGATTAGAAGTAAAATATAATAATTTTCGTAGAGTTGAAACGATTACCTTAGGAGCGGATTTCCTACATCAAACTGACGTCAGTACGATGTCATAACCAACTGATCTACGTAAGAACGACGTCCTGATTATGTGCAAGCTTGATACTAATCCTAGGCGTTGGAAATCCGTGGGGTTGCCGGCTGAAATGGGAGTGAGGCTTAAACATTTCATGTTTTGTGTTCTTAAAATTATGATAGATCAATTATTACATGTAAAAAATTCATAAAATTTCTAAAGCAAATAGAAAGAAAATAAATGAATAACAAATTGTGAGGCCACAGCTCGTAGCTCGTTTACTTCATTCAGACACTGGTGTAGACTGTGTAAAGTGTTTACTGAGTTCTGAGATGCGACATCTGGATTGCCGGACAGCGACTTCCCGAGCCGTTCACGTACCTACCAACCTGTCCAACCAAATAACCAAGTAGGGCCTACTGAACCAACCAGTCAACTAACCAACCAACCAACCAACCAACCAACCAACCAACCAACCAACCACCCAACCAACCACCCAACCAACCAACCAACCAACCAACCAACCAAACAACCAACCAACCAACCAACCAACCAACCAACCAACCAACCAACCAACTAACCAACTAACCAACTAACCAACCAACCAACCAAGCACCAACCAACCAACCAAGCAACCAACCAACCAACCAACCAACCATCCACCCAACCAAACAACCAACCAACCAACCAACCAACCAACCATCCAACCAACCAAGCACCAACCAACCAACCAACCAACCAACCATCCACCCAACCAACCAACCAACCAACCAACCAACCAACCAACCAACCAACCAAGAAGGGCCTCCTGAACCAAAACCAAAGAAACAGCCAATCAACCAATTAATAACAACCAACAGAAGACGAAACAACAAACAACAATCGGGCAACCAATCACCCAACCCACCTACCCACCAACCAACATCCAAACCAACTTATACCCCCAGAATGTTATGAATCAATGTGATATCAGATGTGGTTTCTTGTTCCTGAAATATTTCACATTTCACAGCCCAAGGCCCCATGTGATATACAAATAAATGACTTACCCCTTACCTCCCCCCCCCCCCCGAGCTTGACCTAGTTACATACATCTGAAGTTGTAGTTCACGAGCAGGAAAGTGCTCACAGCTCAGCTATGATCAGTCGCGTGTATCCAATCTATTCCTTCGTTCCTATTTATATTTCTTTGGCCTTTGTCTTTTCCCATTTCTTTTCATTTCTCCCCCCCCCCCCTCCTCCTCCTTTTCTCCCTGTCCCTCTTTCTTCCCTCTCCCTCTAACGGTCTCTCTGCTCCACTCGCATCATCTCTCTTACTGTGTATCTATTTCTCTCTCTCCTTCTCTTTCTGTTTCTCTATTTCTTTCCCAGTATGTCTGTCTGTCTCTCTCTAGGTAGAAAGAGTTCTCACTTTTGCTGTGTCTCTATTTCTTTCCCAGTATGTCTGTCTGTCTCTCTCTAGGTAGAAAGAGTTCTCACTTTTGCTGTGTCTCTATTTCTTTCCCAGTATGTCTGTCTGTCTCTCTCTAGGTAGAAAGAGTTCTCACTTTTGCTGTGTCTCTATTTCTTTCCCAGTATGTCTGTCTGTCTCTCTCTAGGTAGAAAGAGTTCTCACTTTTGCTGTGTCTCTATTTCTTTCCCAGTATGTCTGTCTGTCTCTCTCTAGGTAGAAAGAGTTCTCACTTTTGCTGTGTCTCTATTTCTTTCCCAGTATGTCTGTATGTCTCTCTCTAGGTAGAAAGATTTCTCACTTTTGCTGTGTCTCTATTTCTTTCCCAGTATGTCTGTATGTCTCTCTCTAGGTAGAAAGAGTTCTCACTTTTGCTGTGTCTCTATTTCTTTCCCAGTATGTCTGTCTGTCTCTCTCTAGGTAGAAAGATTTCTCACTTTTGCTGTGTCTCTATTTCTTTCCTCCCTTTCTCTCCTCTTCTTCCCCCTTCCTCCCCCCCCCCCCACACACACACACCTCTCTCTCTCTCTCTCTCTCGATCTCTCTGATACCAACAATACAACCTGTTCACGCGACACCCGCTAAGCTTCGCGCTGTCAACACCTTTCCTTTCAATAAAGTGTGAAATCTGTTACCGCCCCCTTGCCCCGCCTACAGGCCACGCCTCCTTTCTTCTCTTTCCCCGCCCCCTTCGTGTTGACACTTCTCCGCTCGACGCGTGCGGGTGATATTGACAGCGGGTGGTTAGTTTGGAGGGGTGGGGAAAAGGGGGTGGAACAACACGTGATACGTGTGGACATTTCGCCATCGATCTGACACAGAGGAGTGAGTAGACAACCTGGTGTCATTTAGAACTACCGAGTCTGTGGAGTGACAGAGTGAGCGAATAAAGGAGGAGAAAGGAAAAAGAGAGAGAGAAAGAGAGAAGGACAGGGGGGGGGGGGGAGGGGAGAGAAGCTGGAAAAAGATATGAAAGATGGAAAAGAGATAGCGAGTGAGAGAGAGAGAAAGAGAGACAGAGAGAGAGAGAGAGAGAGGCTGAAATAGGATATGAACGATGGAAAACAGAACGAGGGGATGTGTGTGTATATATCTGTGTGTGTGTGTGTGTGTAGGAGAGAGAGAGGGAGGGAGAGAGAGAGAAAGGGAAAGAGAGAGAGAGGGAGAGAGAGAGAGAGAGAGAGGGGATAGAGAGAGAGAGAGAGAGAAGGGGAGAGAGAGAGAGAGAGAAAGAGAGAGAGAGAGAGAATACATACTGAATATTAATTAATAAAACAACCATTCGTACCTTGATCCAAACGGACAGATCTCAGAAGGAAATGAAGCCTCCACTTTCAGATACACTGTAATTTACTTTCAGTATGAGTTATTCAGTGCTCTAGAAACCTCTCCGTGATAACCTGCGTTCTCCAGAAATATTAACGCATGTGGAGATAAGAGATAAAAGACATAATTGCTATATTTTATTGAATGAGGCAAAGGCCTATAGTATGGATGTACTGTTCTTACATTAGCCACAGCGCACACAACGGTAGAATCAACAAGAGCAACAAATACCGACAACAGCAACAGCTACAGCAACAACAACAACAATTACAACAACAAAAGCAATAACTACAACAACAACAACAACAACAGCGACAACAACTACACTGGCAATTTAAAGAGTTCGTGCAATTTAGTGTAATTATACAGCCACGTCTTTCTTAAAATCACTCGACAATAACGAAGTTCTACGTGCCATTTTAAAGATAAAATGTCGCTTAGAATAATTGTATTCCCGGGTCACAATTTGACATTACAAAAGAATATGAAGTATAGAAATTGAGTTATGATATAATTTGAAATATTTCTAACTCAAGGCTTTATGAAATACATTATTTCATAATAGATCTACACGACGTTGTACTTGTGAAAACTAACTTTCCTAAATTATTTAATTATTATTCATCAAACGACAAATCTTCTCCTAACAACAATAATAATAACATCAACAATAACAACTTTTAACAACAATAACATCTGTTTAAGATTATTAAATATATTTTTTTTCCCGGAAGCAAAATTGTCTCCAAGTAATATCAAAGAGTTTGAGCGCTGTAGGACACCTGCATGTTCTCAGTACCAGTGAGCTATTCAGTGTTTTCAGCGCTACTGGAGAGGTAGACTGCAGGCAGCTGGGATGGAGTACATAGACCACGGGTCACCGTCTGTAACTAGTGTTGCGGGAGTCCAGCCAGCAACCCTACGTCAGTCTGACGTAAATATTCAGTAATATTGGTAGGACTACCGCAGGGGGTTGTGTCCCACATCAAACTGACGTTGGCTCGATGTCGTAAACAGCAGCGGATCTACGTAGCTACGATGTCATTACTATGTGCAAACTTGACGTCAATTCGATGCATCGGAGATCAGTAGGGTTTGTTGGCTGGGAGTTGATTATTAAACAATTTTAAAGTAATTATTTTTTTTCGGGGAGTGGGTAATGGGGGTGGTATCTTGTACTAGGTCCTCGAGTTTCTTTCTGTCGTTTTGATTTCTTTCGTTCAATTCTCCCTCCACTGTTTCTGGCGTTGCTCATTGAAAGTGTCTATTTTACATGTGTGCGTTTGCTGAGGACAACTTGAGCAATATAAAAGCTATCTATTGGCTGGTGTTACCGAATGAATATCAACCTCTGACCTTTGTATGTTGACACGAACTAATAACACGCATTTTACCTCTCTGACGTCCCTGCCGATTCAGCTGCGTGGATTCTATAGACAGTGTAGAATCGTCTCTTTACTTGACTGCGTAATTCCACTTGAGAAGGTGCGCAAGGATACCGCCCGGGCTAATCACTCCACACCAGTGGAATTCTATTGTCGCGCCGAGGTAATAATGTAGTCCCGCTGACATTTGACCCTCAATTTAAAAACTTGAATGGGTAAAAGCCGAGGGAACCGCAGATTGAAATTCGTCCGGTCTCACCTAGGAATGCGCATTCATGTGTCCACGGCATGCCACACTGTAAGGGTTAACGTTTAAGATGTAATTACGCAAGATTTTTGAGTGTGGAAATCCAGGCGTGGAGGGTTAAATACCAAACCCTCTAGCCAAGATGACATTAATTATGCTATGAAAGAGTTAAATGTTATGAATATTATTCAACATCAAGAGACTTTGTGGGATTGTGGGTAGGCTGATGAAATATAATTTTAAAAAACAGAAAATCTGTGGGGTCCCAGCAAGGCTTTGAAGCAAAGACAGAATGTGGCAAAAATAAAAAAGATGTATGTAACAAAACCTTGCATAAGAAACAATACAGAAACGGTACAATAAAACCCAAAGTTAAAAAGGGAAGACACACCAAACTTCCGGTATATAATCTACCTTTGTCGAGGCAAGAAAATCGTACTAGGAAGAAATACTTGAACCAATACAACAACTGAACAAAGAAAACAATTGTAGACTGTAAACTCAATATGTTTCTTAGCACATACCAAAATCTTGATGTGTTTCTTCGTTTCTTTTACGTTTTATATATTGCACCGTTTCTGTATTATTTCTTATGCGAGGCTTTGCTACATGCAACCTTTTCTTTTGGCTGTTATTACAAATACGTAGGCTACGTACCCCAAGCGTTTTGTGCTAGGGGTGTGTACGTGTACGCACCTATCCCTAACTCCGTTCTTATCCTCAACCCTAAATCTTATCAAATACCTAACCCTGCCCCCCCCCCACCCTTTCAACCAAGCAACAGGACCAAAAAACAAAAAGAAAATCTGAAAGAATAATTCATTACTGCTGTAGTTGTTAGGAGTATTTCGGGAGGAACTCTCTAGCTCTGGAGTCACAAAAGGCTTTAAAATATGTACCCCTAGCGCAAACAACTTGGGGGACGTACGTACTTGTAACGATATTCTAAAACAATTGAACAAAACAAAACAAAAAAATATAGAATGTAAAATCAATACGAGTACCTAGTTTCATCAACTCGATAGATAGATAGATAGATAGATAGATAGATAGATAGATAGATAGATAGATAGATAGATAGATAGATAGATAGATAGATAGATAGAATGATAGATAGATAGATAGATAGATAGATAGATAGATAGATAGATAGATAGATAGATAGATAGATAGATAGATAGATAGATAGATAGATAGATAGATAGATAGATAGATAGATAGATAGATAGATAGCTAGATTTGCTACGTACAACTTTTACTTGTTGCCACATACTGACTTTTCCAGTAGGCGTTGTCGGTGGACATTGACACAGATTTAGAGTGGTTAGCAATGGTGAGATCAAACAGACCTAGTTTCTCAATCTGGCATTTGGGTCACAGAGTCGGAGTGTGAAAAATAGTACTTTTCTCAGCCGAGGACAACTTGGGTGGATACAGGGATTTCGGTTGACTTCCATTCCTCTCTATCTTTTCTACGTTTGTTCAAATTTTGTTACATGAACAAATTGCCCAATTCATCTTTTTTGTTTGTTTTTTGTTTTGCCCAATTCATCTATTGTGATTCTATGCGACAAAATCACCGATTTGATTAATTTTTTTTTTTCTCAAGTCAACTTGTTCTTTTCTTCACTAATTTCTCATATTTTCTTCGCTTGTAATAAGCACCTCCCACCCCCTTCCTTTTCTCTTGGCATGTGATTCTGTCTTTTCTACATTAACCCCCAATCCCTGCCCCCCCCTTTTCTGTTGTCAAAGGTGACGTCATACAATAGGATTGAGATGAACGAACTTTTGTTTTTTTAACCAATGTTCACTATTGTGTGTGTGTGTGTGTGTGTATGTTTGTGTGGGAAGTGCATGACTGTGTTGGCCTGTAGTTATGTGCTGGCATCTCTGTGAATGTTGGTCATTCTGTTGTATATAATTATGTGTGTGTTATTTATAAATCATTATCACCGTTTGTTCTACTTATCTATTATATTGAAATCACCAGGCATCCATTTCATGCACATAGCTCAAACCTTTCAACAACGAAACATAAAATCAGGTTGTATTTTTTCTCCCATCCAATAAAATATTGGTGGAATTCACAAACCGTAATCATTTCACAAATGTTGAAGCGAGGAAAAACCTCAAGAGTGATACGAATATAGAAAAGGAATGAAAGTGAAAGGTATGAACAGGTTAGAGAAACATGCAAGTCTTAAACCGGGCAAAAAAAAAAAAGTGTGCTGGTTTTTAGAAAAGGGTAGATGAAAATCAGACGAGGAGGAGAAGAGAGATATATTGTAGATAAACATTGTACAACAACACAGCGAGAAATGTCCTCGTTTTTTTTTTGAACTGTCTTTGAAGACAAATCACGAAGAAGAATAAAAGACACCAAAGATATAGAGAAACATTTCCCTGAATAGAGAGAGCTCTAAAAGAATGAGAGAAAGTGGGGAAAAGATGAACATACGTTAAAAGTCAGATAGATAGATAGATAGATAGATAGATAGATAGATAGATAGATAGATAGATAGATAGATAGATAGATAGATAGATAGATAGATAGATAGATAGATAGATAGACAGATAGATAGATAGATAGATAGATAGATAGATAGATAGATAGATAGATAGATAGATAGCCAGATAGATAGATAGATAGATAGATAGATAGATAGATAGATAGATAGATAGATAGATAGATATAGATAGATAGATAGGGAAAAAGAGAGAGAGTGTGTGTGTATAAGAGAGAGAAAGAGAGAAAGTTGATCAGACAAACAGATGACAGAGAGACAGAGAAAGAGAGAGGGAGACAAAGACCGAGAGGGAGAGAGAGATAGAGAGAGCGGGGGGGGGGGAGAGAAATAGAAAGAGAGAGAGACGCGGACATGGAAAGGACCGGCTTATTGACCGGAAAACAAATTAGTTCAATGTTGTGGAAGAAATCGGGGACGTGAAAAATATGGCGGAGATTTGTAAATTAATTTTAGCGAGAGCCGCCAATATCCTGGCCCATTTGTTTTTTTTTTCAATGTGGCCTCTCTTTATTTTTCTTTTGGGCTTTTTTTGTTCTCCTTTCTTCCAGGCAAGTCTGTGGAAGTGAGGGAAAAAAAAAAGAATTTGGGAAAAGACCAGAGGGCGGGGGGGGGGGGGGGGGGGAGGTTCCAGAATACTCGATGGCGATGATATTAAACAACTTTCTTCTTCATTTGCTCGTGTTTCGTGTCGAGTGGTTCCCCCTTTATTGGAACAGGCCCGGAAGTGACGTGAGTTTAGGAGCAAGAGGTGAAAGGTCACGGTGCTCAGAGAGGGCACGTTGAGAGAGAGAGAGAGGCAGAGTTGATGAAACCTGTGGGGGTGACTTTG